>MNCI01015281.1:5781-23210 GCA_015680685.1 Gnetum montanum
CCCTACACCTTGGGTAGTCACCTATGATAAATCTCCAAACCAGTTTCTGCCATAACCACAACTTAGCCAATGCACTTCATATCGAGGCAAGGTATCAACTGCTTTGTAGTTTATCTATCCTTGCTCATTTGTGATTGTGTTGTGTGTGTAGATGGTGATCATACAAACAATGGACTAGGCTTGGAGGAAGCACTCACGATGGACCAAAACTAGAGCAAGTTTGGTGGCGTGGCTATGGATAAACAACGGAAGGTGCAATCTTAGCATTGGTGGTAACATGCTTCATTTTCTTTCTTTCTCTTTCTCTAAAAGCTGCCAAATAAAGGCTTGGATGTCATTTATGTACGAGTGTTCACCACGATGTTGTAATACGCTTATTGATCCATCACTGGGCACATTGAGTCTGTCATCCCATTCCACCGTCAGTTGTCAATTAGTCAATAATTCCATACCTTCCCAATATTTTGTAAGGAACTCGAGGACGAGTTTTCATTCAGTCGTGGGGGTATGATGAGAGCGATTACTCTAGCGGTTTATTCTAATTATTAGAGCAATTACTCTAGCGATTTATTCTAATTATTAGAGCAGTTACTCTAGCGGTTTATTCTAATTATTAAAGTGGTTACTCTAATTATTAGAGTAGTTGCTCCCAAGCCTATAAATACAGTGCCCAAGCGCACAATTGGGAGAGAAGTCTTTTAGCAGTCAAGTAGCAAAACTCTTGTAGTCTGTTTGAAAGTTAGAGAATTTTCCAAATGCCTGCAATAAGAGGTTTAAGTGTGGATGGATCTTTATTCGAGCATTGTGTACCTAAGCACACCTTGTGTACGACAATAAAGACGAGCTCTTTGATTCATCCTTGCAGCACTTAAGATTTGTTTTCTTATGCATTTCTTTTATTTTATTTTCTTATGAATTTATTTTATTTTATGCACTTTGCATTTCTATTATTAGCACAGCAATTCATTTTGATTAATTAAGAAAATCGTTAAATTACACAAGCACAACCACTTCAAGCATGCGTGTAACGCTTGGTAACCCAGTAACGATTAGTGTTTGGTAATCCNTTAATGAGTACTTAAGTTAAATTAGTCACTTAGTTACCTCTCTCCTTCCCTACTAGCGCAAGACATAAAAACATAAAAGCTATAAAAATCATATGTCTCAAGCTTACTTAACCATACAATCGTGACATATAAGTAAGCTTGGGAAGACAACAATCAACCAACTCATCCTTGTTCCACAAGGGCGCATAAGCACTTAGTCCTTGGAATTCGACTGGATCGTGTGTGAAACACTCGTATTCGTATGGTTGAGCGTAGGGGTACCTCACCGCTCATCAAATATATATCTCCAAATGATCAAAATTTGATTATCATCCATATTAAATGTGCTAACAAGCAAAAACTTAAGTCACTAAAGATGATAAATGAAAAATGGATGGTGTATAACTAAGGGAATGTGCAGTCCATTTTCTAGATGCTTGTCCATGAGTTTAGTCATAGGGGAGATGTCTCATCTTGAATCAAGAACTAATAAGTGCATTTTCACTTTTTGTTTTACAAATTTTTAACATTTTCCTATTTCTTTAAAAATTTTCCAATTCTTATTATTTTTCTTTTCTTTATAATTTCCTCTTTTCTTGAGTCATTTCTTTTATTTCTTATGAATGTTTACTATGTTTTTTGTTAATAATATTGTCAGTCATGATGCAAAAGTTAATGCTATTTGTTAGGAATTTGTTCTATGCTATCAAGATGATTAGGCAAATAATTGTGTAATGCAATGAGATCACATCATCCATTCCTGAAAGCAATATGATTCTTCTCAAATGAAACTAAAATCGACTAATGATCATTGTGCCTTGAAGAAAAGGAGAAAGATCAAGTGGAAATGGTAAAGGGTGTGACCTCAAGGGGATTTGATGGGTTCTCTTCTTGACTTCCTTCTTGTAGCCTATGGCTCCTCATGGAACTTATCATCACTTCTACTGTCAACCATAAAAGAAGTATGTGCTTGTAAGGTGTGGTTATGATTAAAAAAAGAAGAAGAAAGATAAAAAAAGAAAAAAATAAAAGGGGAATAAGCACATCTCTCTCAAGATTTGTTGGGATACAAACACTAGTTATGGGGCTAGAAAGACATGTTACCCATGCTTGAAGGTACGCCACTAACTAAGACCTAAATTTCTTCCTTAATAATCTCAAAAACTACTTCCTTCTTTTCTTTTCTTCTTTTTTTAAAGTGATGCTCATTCGATGTGGCTGTTATGGACTCATGATGGTAGGCAAGAAGGGGCACATCAACGAGAGGCCACGGTTAATGGTATGAACTTGATCTGAAGCTTGGACAGATAAGTATTGATGAACCATCAATTTGCTAAGATATCATTTTATAATACATCCACTAGAATAAAAGTTTGTAATGCGGCACTCCAATTTTGTAATGATAGCCAATCTAGTCTTGGTCACCCCACAATTTCTGTAATAGAACGTCATCCATTTATATATATAACTCTAGGATGAGTTTTTAGTCAGTCATAGGGGTATGATGAAACCTAATAAATCAAATAGCTAAGTCATAAGGATATGATAAAGCATCATTTTGTCAAGTGTATTAGTCAACTGAGATATTGTAGATGCTACATCGCAAATGCTATATCGTAGATGCTACGTTACATCTACATTGTAGCATCCCCGTTTATGCATCTTAGTTGGCTACTGCATCATAGATGGCTATATTGCACATGCTATATCATAGATGTGATATTGCATCTGCTATAACTTAGCTATGTTGACGTATCCTCATTAGCATATCCTCATCAACACATCCTCGTTGACGCAACCAAATGCATTAACGCATCCCCGTTGATGCAATGCCTATATTTGCCTATAAATATGTGAGCACTCATCACATATTTAACACCATTTGGTCAATAGTATAGTCAAACTCTTGCAATTTTATTTTGTAACCTTAGCAAGCAATCAATGAGTGCCTACGGTGTCATTTTGAGTCAGTTGTATGGTATCTTATTCAATTGACATTATACTTGGACACATTTGATGAATGGCAATAAGATTGAGATTGATTCATATTCATTGCAGCACTTTGCCTTAGAATAAATTTCCTTTTAATGCAATTTACTTTTGATATACTTAGTTAATATTTACATTTTTATGCACATTTATCAATTGGTAAAATGAGCACAACCAATTTCAAGCATAAACACATATTCTCTTGGTAATCCCAGCAACGTTATTGCTTGGTTCGCCCAATAGCATAAGACTTGGTAATCCCAGTAGTGGATACGTGAGTTCAAGATGTGTACGACAAGCTGGGAACAAACACTAATCACCCTCAAGATAGTTTCGGATTTAATTTTATTGTTAATTAGATTAAATAATTAATTTCTATATTATTATTCAGTTAGTTTAAGGGCCACACAACATCAATAATCATATGCTTAAACCATAAGTGATAAAGCTACCACTAGTCCAAGTGAGAAGACATCGACCTGTGATCGATGCTAAACCATCTAGATACCACACTAGTCCCATCTACAAAATTTGACCAGATTACATGTGAACACGTATAGTTGGGCATAGGAGATACCTGCCACTCATCATATGTAATATAAACTACCTACATACTTTAAGGTTAAGGATGTGTAGAAGTTGAGTATTTGGTTGGTTCCATGTGTAGAAGTTGAGTATTTGGTTGGTTCCATGTGTAGATGTTGACTTCAAACCTAAATACTTATAGGTTAATGTCACGTAGATGTTGAGTGTTTGGTTAGTTGCATATGTTAATGTTAAATCTATGTAAATGCTAACATAACACATTATGAATTCAATCAAATTACATCTTTCAAGATAAAATCTAGAAAGAAATTTAACAATAATAAAAGTGAGTGTATTTGATGGGTTCGAGAAGAATTCAGATATTTACCGAGGGAAAACTACGTACAACTAAACGACTTTTTCACTATGATGTAGCACCATGGAAAACCATACACCTGTCCATTTTGGTCTATGAATCACCTAATGTCATAACCCATAACCATCATGATGATGGTCTCGTGGTCCTACTCTTACCTCCCAACCAGTCCGCTGATAAGTAGGCATGGGGAGTAGGTACCCTTGCTTAAATAATAATAAAAATGTTTTCAGTTTCTACCAAATAATATACCGAATTCATTATCCATTTATACAGGTGCAAACTTGGCCATGATCTGCGGACGCTTTTACAGCACTTAATTGCACTAACGATGGGGATGGACGGACCCACAATTGGCATTTTGCATGTACCGAACGTTTTCTTTTCGCCCTTTTTCCTGCTTTTGGCCTATAATCTCATTCAAATCTTCATAACGACCTCAGACAAAAGATAGCGATTGGAGCAGCTTATTTGTTTGTTGGGGATCTGATCTCCCTTATCACTACTGTTCAACGCGACTTTAGTGGGGCCATGCTCCATTTTCATTTGGAGACGTCATGAAACACGACGATGGGTAAAGGTTTCGAATTTTGAATTTTTTTTTTGCAAATCTAAAGAGGACAGATCCTCTCATTTGTTGTGAGATTACGCCAAATTTCAGTTATTGATTTGTGATGTAATTCTGAAGGTTTCAACTTAAATTTGTTTAAGAATTAATTTGTGTATAGATGGAGATAATTAAAAATATGCTTAGAACAAAGCCCTTAGGTTAGCATAGGTTGTTAGTAGTGAACTTTAAACCTAATAACCTTTAGTGCAACTAGCCAGCAGCTCCAACTTACATCTAATTATTACAATATGTATTTAAGGCTTAAGATGAGTAAGAAGAAGATAAAAAGAAAACATTTTTTTAAAAACGAAGAGCTAGCCTATTCTCTTTACCATGATTTCGCAAAATGGTGTTGTTTAAACTGTATCTTTTCATCATGGTTCTCTTATTTATTTATTTATTTTTTCTGGTGTGGTAAGTTAATCCAGAAGGTTATAGCCTCAAAACCTTAATAAAATTTCGATTTCAGTTTCACGATCTATTACGGAGATTTCTGGCAGATTTTTGTTTTAGCTTCTTGCGCGCCTTAGTTTAGTTGCAATTAGTTAAAAATGGAAAAACCTGTAATTTGAAAAATTAAATTAAAAAATCAGTTGACAACATAAACCCTAAGAATTAGTTCATAAAATTCTCTGTTACCCGGGTTTGTGGCGGATTTTTGCTACAAAGATTCAGAGGGTATCTGGCGTTTGACCGGTACCTGCCTCAGTGAGGGGAACCTTCTGAGTTTCAACCCCCATTTATCCACTAAAATGTCTGATCTACAGCTGTGAAACCTTTTTCTACTGAAAATAACTCCGCACAAAATCTGATCAGTGGCTGTGAATCCTTGCTTCACTAGAAATAAATGAAAATTAATTTGAATTTCAAAATTGAGCGATAAATCAATTTGAAATCCATAACCGAAGCCATATCGAGCCAAAATCTGAAATCTTCGTAAATTAAAATAAATTAAAGATCTGCCCCGTTACTGGGGATTTGAGTCCAACGCAAAACTTTTGCTTTACCAGAAAACCATCTAAAAAGTTTATACATATTTGGAGATTGAATTTATTTTGAAACTAACCATCGTAATTGTCCAGACAGTGGTGGAAGCCTGACAAACGGACGGTAAAATGATGAAATCGGTGAACACAGATTTGACCCTGTGTAATCAACTCTGGTAGGTGGATAGAATTATCCAAGGAAACGTAGGAAATAAAAAAAACCGCTGTCAATACGGAAACCAGGGAACTCTCTCAAAACAGAGGTAGCGAATACGCCATTGCATCTAAATTTCAACGAATGCCTTTCAAACAAGCAAACCTCCGCAGACTTTTTGTTTCTTTCTTTTTTTTTCCTTTGTCATCATCATCATCATGAGGAGCCCAGACGAAAGTATCATCCTCTGCAGACCATATTCATTTTTCATATGTTCAGTCTGTGTGCGTGGATTATGCAATTATCTAGCGACACGCACGACCTGTATCTTTATATGATGTGCTCACTTTATTGGCGCAATGTGGTAACCATTCAGTGTAGCTCGAACCACAGGTTTCTGTGAATGTCCGACGCCCATCTCTGCACCACCACAAGCACAATACTTTTTGGATGTAAACTTTTATAAAAGAAAATTGTTAACGTCAGACGTTTGTGGCCGACCAAAGTAAGCAGTTCGACTTTCTAGATGGATTTGGAAACTCGGCAAAAACCAGTATTCATACAGGAAAACAGCCAGCAAGCTTAAGCTGAATCCATGGCAGTGGTCACAGCTGATGAAAGCAAGATGGACACGTAATATGTGGAGAGGGAGAATCTAGCGGAAGTTTGGAGATTAATGCATAATTCACAAAGTCGGGATGGAAGCCTATTCCAAGCTAATTTGTACCAGTCATAAGCTTTAGCAATAGCAATATCCAACTTAAGGAATAAGGCAGAGAATTTGTTGGTGTTCCATGAATGGATAAATTCAGGAGCAAATAATTTGGTCTGTCTTTCAAGAAACTTGTTTGATTTGGTACCATGATTAAGGCCATGATTAGGGAGAGTCCGAAGACCATGATGATCTTGGACAATTCTATCTGACATTGCAAGTACCAATAGGTTTGAAATTGGCAGGATTAGTATATCTCTCCTTTTTCAGAATAAGACAATATTAGTGTCATTGAATTCATGTGGAACCGTGGCAGTGGCAATCATCTTTTGAGGTATATGTTAGAGGTTTTTCCAGTAACCGGGAAAAAATGCTTAAAAAACTCCATTGGCCACCCATCTAACCTTGGGACCTTATTAATATTCATGGAGGAAATCACCTTCTATTAGTAACTAGCTCTAGGAGTCTGCAGTTATCTTCCTCTTTAATGTTTTTTGGAATCTGAATGCAGAGACGTGAAGTAGGTTTAGAGGCCCATACCTGAGTGAAGAATTGGATCAAGAGTTAGCTTACCATCTTCATATTCTTTGATATGGTGAATTTTATTATAGTGGACATCCTTTAAGACTATAGCATAGACAAAAGTTGTTTGTCTATTTACCTACTTTCATTCATTAAATCAAAGTGTGAATTTGAAGAGCATCACTACCCTTCAGATATATACACTATGATGTTCTATTTAGATTTTTTCCCTCCTGTCTAGGAGAAAATCATCCTCTATTTTCACATCAAACTAATTAATTTTTGTTGGTAGGAGTAAAGCAACAACAATAACAATAAGAAACGTACTATGAATTTCACCTAGCTTCTTTGTTAGCTTCAAAAAATCTTCTAAGTAATAATACAGTGCATATATTGTCAATATACCAAGGTTAATATATTACTATATAATAGGTATCATTGACAAGTTGTGGTAATTTTGCTGGTATTTTTCAAGAAAAAATTGACAAAGAGGAGTGAATGCATATCATTAAACTCATGGTCTTTGCTACTAGTAAAATTTTTCATCACAATAGAATTGTTGTAGTTATTTTAGCAAAAAATGTTCTTGCCCAATGGACATGTTAGGATTCCTAAAGATGTTTCTAAAACTTCATGTAGTTTCATAATTTGGGACAACAAATCTCATCTTCAAAAGAAGAAATAAAAAGTATTTGTTTTGGCCTACCTCTTTGAGATGTTCCTTAAGTTTTTTGAGATATCTCCAAGTTGATAAGCCAAGTTGGAATGAGCTGAGGAATTGTTTCAAAGTTGCTTGACAATCTCTTGTAGTTATTATATTTGAAGCCAAAATCTTTCAAATTTAAAATGTGTGGAGGGAACAAATTTGGATCTCCATGATAAGACAACTAGTTTAGGATCTAAAGCATGTTTGGGCAATGCTTTGAGCCAAAAACCCTTAGAGGAAAAATTTTATCTATTGATGATGGCCTTATCAATGTTAGTTTGCATTAATGGCCCCTAACTCTTCGGTTCGACTAGCTAAATTGGTTTTAGTTGAGCTCAATATCCACAAAATTCACATGCTAAATAATGCCTTTATAAGTGTTTACCTCTAATTAATTCCAACAATTGGAGCCCAAATTTATATATGGAACAAACATTCGTTAAAATCCCCTATAACAACACAAAAAACATCTAGAGATGTGATACCTAAGTATTTGTTAAGGAAGAGTCTATTTGTAGGATTATTGGGACCATAAAAATTGATCAATATCATCTTTCAAGTGCAATCAATGACTACAACTAATAAGTCACAGTTGGCTATGTCAACCAGGCCTCGTCAACTTGGCCCCATCAACTAGGCCTCATCGATGCATCATTTCATGCGTCGACTAGGCCTCGTTGACATGGGGTCTACTTTTGCCTATAAATACAAACTCATTAGCTGCATTTATAGCATGTCTTGTTGTAGTAGTAGTAGAGCTCTTGCAATTTTCCCATTTGAGAGTTAGAATATTTTCCCCAGTGTCTACAACAAGAGTCATTGAGCGTATGAATCTTTATTCAAGCATTGTTGTACCTAAGCACAATAGTGTGTGCAGCAATAAAGATGAGCTTTTTGATAAACCTTGTAACATTTTGGATAGATTAAATATTTCATTTATGCATTCAATGTTTTTAATCAATTATGCAATATTTTCCAGTAATTAAGCTAATTAAGATAATTAAGCAAGATAAACTAGATAAACTAACTACATAAGTATGACCGCTTCGAGTGTAACATGTATTCGCTTAGTAATTCCAACAGCGTTAGTGCTTGGTAACCCAATAGTGGATACACTAGTTTAGGATGTGTACGAAAAGTGAAAACAGATGCTTATGTTAGAAATAGTTAGAGACCAGTTAGTTAATTTAGATTAGTCATTAAATTACTCTATCTCTCTCTCTCTCTTCAAATACCCAAAAACGTAAAACATAAAATGATAAAAATAATATGCCTCAATTACTCTTAACCATACCATTATGCTTCACAAGTGTAATCAAGAAGACAACAAATGACCTTAGGGCAAGGTTCACTTCCTAGAAGACTAGTGTACCAAAAACTCTATAAAGTCCACGAAATTCGATTGGATCGTGCATGAACGCTTTGTGATTCGTATGGTTAGGCGTAGGGGTACCTTACCACTCATCAAAAATAGAATTACTTTTTGAGTCTATAACATTGAAATTCCTAGGAGATATTAGAATAAGAACGCAACTACCACTTGCACTCATAACCAAGAGGTAATGAGACAGTAAGATGCCAATATAGTTTGGAATTTTCTAATTGTTGAAGTTTGGTTTACTACAAGAAAATATAATATGTTCCCTTTAATTTGTAGAGAGTACTAAGATCCCTACAATTCCAAGAGAGGATATTCATCTCAATTTTTGGTTTGTGGTCCTTTGACAAAGAGATCACTACATAAAGCTATGGGATGTGAAGTCCTCCAATGACTAAACCCTCTATTTCTTGGGGGACCAACTTCTTCTTTTTAGAGTTATAATATCATGTTCTTATTCTTCTTTTGAAACATGTTCCCCATGGTTTTGGTTCCCGAGGATGAACCCTTGGAAGGGTAATGGTGCTTTTCTCTACATAGGCAACCATGCTTTGCACTTAGCTCATGCTTAGCTCATACTTGTTATTGCAAGAGGGGATCCATTTTGTTTAATTATAAGACACATTCTTTAATTATGTGCAAATTGAAGACTCTATGTTTGCTATTGGGATGGACAGGTGCATGGATAGTTAGGTTTCTAAAGACAAAGTAGATTTTGTTAAAGGAATAAAAATAGGGTTTCCCTCAATCAAGGAAGGGGCTAAAATAGTCAAAAGTGGGAGAAGAGGATGAGGGCATAATGGAAAGAGGAGGTTAGGGATATCTCGAAGGGTCGGTGCACATTGAAGTATTTTCAAAGGAACCAAGGAGCTAAGTAAAGAAAGTAAAATGATGAAGGTTTAAAAGGTGCAGGCAGTTAATGCAAAATGTTATTAATTAATAGTAATTTACTGCCTACACCTGGACCACCTTTGAATTCAGCATTCACCCTGAGTCGAGTCATCGTCTCCAGAGTAACTCAACCAAACCCGGCCATAGTGTACAGAAATAGAAACCCAGTGTCAGTTTTCAAACTCCCAACCCCAATAGTAACGCCCTTAATTGTACTAGACAGCGGCGAATATGTCGTCGTGCCTGGCTTGGAGAGAGCCACGGCTTGCGGATATTTTTGTTTACAGATTCCCTGTTCCCTTGGCCTGCCTCCAAAGTCGTAGGACCCACAAAAGCTGCCATAGCTGATAAGGCCCCGCTCCGGCCCCACACACTACACCAGCAAGCCAAACTGGGAAAGGCAAGGCGCACCAACGTTACCTCCCACGCCAACGAAGCTTCCTTTCATGCGCAGTTTTGTAATTTTTAAATAAGTAAATGGAAACGCGAAATTTTTAAAGCCCTAAGAAATGCGAACCACATTTTTATTAAAAATACATTCGTTTGTACAAAATAACAACCTGAATACTGAAGGTCAAATAGCGTAGCCAGTTTACTTTCTCGGCACCGCCTCAGAGGCAAAGTAGGGGAATTCATTTTACATATGCAAACCTGGCTGCAAGTGTTTTCAAGCCACTTATAATCTTCGTAATTTTAAAAATTTCCATGTCTGTATACCATCTCTATTCATTGCCGATTTGCTCAAGATCGATGAATTGGACTATTCTATCTCACAGACCTCTTCAGCCACGCTTTTTGCATGGACCAAACGTCTTTGGCCCGAAGCCCTGGTATCTCATTCAGTGTTAAAATAGTTAAATAGTTGGGAAATATGTTAGATGGACATGTTTCAAGAATCACTATAAATCCGCACGGTTGACAAAAATGATACCTAAATCTATTGATTTCTTTTTTAAAATAAAGTTTATTATAAAAGCTATGTGCCGGAGATTCGCGATTCCGGATAAATTTTGACGAACTGTTGGCGTTCGATTCAGAAGCAAGGGGTACGTATTTCATAATTTCTAATGAAATTTTGTCTGGATTTAGACATATACATTGAAATGGTCACCCTGCCTTGCCTTGCCTCGTATTGTTCTTGCCTTTTTAATTCTTGCAATGTCTTACGTATTCTCTTGTTCTGAATCATACCAAAAATTTCCTTTCATTGTTAACTTGTTCGGAATCATACCAAAAATTTCCTTTCATCGGCATGAGTATGAATGAATAAACGAACACACGGAAATCACGAAAGGGCTACTATGGTAACCGAAGGCCGAAGGGGCAACTATGGGTCATACGGAAATCAAGTTTTGAACGGGGCGTGCAAGGAAAACATTGCATTTGCATGGATTCGCCTGCCTTTGGAAGCGTCAAAGCTTCCGCCATGACTCACACATTCACGCGTGTTTATTGTTCATTGCTGGTTTTTGCTCTTTTTCTCATATCTCTGCTGAAAAAAGAAAATACAAAACAGGGTCATCGTCATGGGTCATGAGTCATGAACATGAATGCTTGTTCAACTTTTTAAAAAATCTGTTGGCTTATAAAGCAACGAAGCCCACCAGCACATTGCCAATGGCCATATGCAAGCTCATGGTGCTCTGGTTTTACTTTCCCCTTCATCATGACTAGTGCTGATTTTCCAGCATTTAAAAGGTTTTCGATCATTGTAGGTGAGGTGAGTTACTGGGCTGTGCCTAGTTTAGTTAAGTTGTGTCTTCTTATAATGGGGTCATCTTCAATGTGGCCCTACGGTGCTACTCACCGATTGTCCCTACAGTGGTACTCATAGTTGTTGAACAAAAGTATTAGCAGACCTGATTTGTTATAAATTTGGTTGAGGCCTGAGGGTTAATTTCATTTTTTGGAAATATTGGATTGAGTAACAAAAGGGTTTTATTTTATTGCTGTCATTTTGGTTGGTGCAGATATTATATGTTTAGCCAAGCTCCTGAGTAAGGAAATGGATTCAATGCCCTTCATACCTTTGCAAATTTTCTTGCTTCAATTTAATGGTGATATTGCAATCTCTGTGCAATTTTTAAGCATTAACAATATTTTAGATTTACATTGTACTTGTTCTATATTTTACAATGTATTTTTATGATATATGAGATTTAATTTAAAAAAAACTAATATATTTAAATTTTCTTTATCACGTTCCTCGCTACGTCTCCACTTTTTCTTGTTCCTCGCTACGTCCCCACTTTTTCTTGAAGCACACATACCCAAACACATTCAGAATCACGAATCCTGGATTCCTCGCTTCCACGAATCAGATTCTTTTAATGCATAGTATAAAAGTCATGCTCAACCGACAATTTCTAATCCAGCCACTAATCATTAAATGGATGATTTATCAAAGAGTTAAAAAATAAAAAAATTACGAGATGATCTCATCCCAAGGAAGCATACTTTTGACCCTTAACGAACAAGAACATCCCAAGGAAGCATACTTTTGACCCTTAACGAACAAGAACTTTGATGAGAGATCATGGTAGTAATGAACAAGAACTTTAGAGAGATCATGGTAGTAATGAACAAGAACTTTAGAGAGATCATGGTAGGAATGAACAAGAACTTTGAAATGTGCTCTAATTCATGAGAGAGATCATGGTAGATAGAGCAACATGCCTTGAACAAATACATATGGAACCTATTGGCCCTGCGTATGTCAAGTGTCATAAAATTTCAATATTTATGCAAGTCAAATTCCTTGATATAATCAAGCAAAGGTTTGAAGTAATAATATTAATCGAAAAAATGTTATTTCCTATGGCGCACTGCAAACTCCGCAATCGATTAACAAAGTTTGTAATGAAATGAATCAATTAACAAAATTTTGTCCGCACGCTTAGGCCCACCCAACGCCAAACTTCGTCGGAAGGCTCTGCCACACCGCAGAGCAGGACAAACACCTATGTTGTCTGGTGAGTCGATACCAGTTTTGGAATATTAAAATTTAATAACCAGTATATATACGTTTCCCTGCCTAACATCCAGTATTTTGCCTGTATACCCAGTAATTTTATACGGTTTCTTTAAAAGCTAGCGCGCATAATGCGATTTGAAAGACCATATCCATCCATGTAACCGTCTGCTTGACATCATCCAAAGAAATGTGCAGAAAAGACGCTGCGTCGCTGCCCACACGAAAGCGAATATACCATCGCTTCCGCATACGGACAACGCCTAGGCAAAAGCATCAACACACGAATAATAGCTCAATTTATTAAAAATTTTCCAAGCATGAACTAATGACTCACGAGTAGGCTTAGTCAGGGTTGGTACATACTACTTAAAATTTCATAGGAAAATGTTTATTATATATTAACAATAAATATTTTGTTTTGGCATTACCAGTCACCCAGTGAATGTTTATTATTTATTATTTATTAATAATAAATAGTTTGTTTTATCATTACCAGTCACCCAGTGAACGTTTATTATTTATTAATAATAAATATTTTGTTTCGCCATTACCAGTCACCCAGTGAACATCTTATCCGCTTTGTGTTAGTTTTAGCGTAAGTCCAAACAGGAAAAGCATAAATCTAAGTTCAGCGTTCTCTTATGTCTACCTGATCATAATTCTGAGATTGATATCCATCTATACGGAAAAGCAGGTGGGCCACTACAAGAGCCCCATACCGTCTTAGCCATAAACAAAAACCATGCAGAGTTCTATTCGAAACTGTCGAATTCAAAAAATGAGCCATAACCAGCTCTAAACTGTAACGAGCCTTGACTTTCCAAAATCATTAAAGAAACAAAACGGGCACGCTTTTTTAGGTACGATAACTGATGCGAAAGGGATGCGGATTCTGTGTAGATATTATCCATATTTTTGGCGAAGAAAAGTGTCTATACAATCTCGACGGTCACGCCTGGTTTCACCCCAAAAATTGGCCTGTTTTCGATGACGAGACAAATTAAAAAACAAGCCCTGAAAGTTGCCTTTGACGAGCAGATGGCCTTCAAATTCCAGCCCTTAACGACCCACGCAACCTAACGGCCCCAGTTCGCACGTTGCACGGCTATCTCGCGAGTCACGACTGCATTTAATATTACCATTACCATGGGTAAAGTTTTGAATGGAACCAAATCGTCAGAGCAGCTGCCAAGTTTTTCGTTTGGAAACTTACGCAGAGACACCGTTCATGGACAATTCAATTAGCTATCTACACGTACCCCCCTAACGTGTCTGGCAAACACTTGGTTAATGCTGCACAGGTAACCACAGGTTAATATGCATGTTTATGTTCAACCCTGGCAGTGCCAGCGACGTCAACCGTGGTTTGCTTGGAAAGATTGCGCCAAGGACGACCTTTCGGCTAGCCTCTGCAAAAGGAAATTGTTAATGGCAGATGCCCGCGGCCGACCAAGTACGCAATTTTATGTTTGGCTCGAATTCGAAACAGTGAAAAACCGCTATGCCTTCATAAAGAAGGCAAGTTTGAGTGCAAAAATGAAACATGGCTGGCAGTTGTATTAGCAAAGAAAATTCCTACCGTAAAGCTTTTACAAAGGCATACATATATGCTTGTGAGCAACGTAAGACAGTAATTGACGCTGAGAAACATCAAGGGTTTGAAGAGGGTGCAAGTGGAGCGTAGACGCCTCCGGGCGGAGGAGGCCAGAATTCGCCGAAATTGCGAGGCAGCCGTCCTCGGTGGCGATACAGATAAACCGTGTAAACGGCCAGCGCGATGAATGCAACCACCAGCACGGCCGCTATCACTATTAGCACTATTACCAGTGTGCTAAGCCCGTGGTGGTGTCCTGCCACAACAAATAAGCCATCCAGAATATGAATCAAGCACTGCAACTCTTGAAATCAATGAAATCGAAGCTTTCTTTTTAGGATTTTCGGAAAGGAATAAACTATGGCAGCTGAAAGCTTGAAATCTATAATATGTAGTTACAAATCAAGCACCGAGAAAATCATAAAAAACACCGTGGTTCTTTAAGTTTTTTGAAGTCAATTGAAATCCAGAGGGTCTACGGGTTTCACAATTCAGGATGAATTTGAAATCAGCAATCCATGACATAGAAATAGCTAACTAAAAAAATAATCGTATGGCAAAATTAAGAGAAAACTAAGCTTTAGATCTTCTTCGGCGAAGCTTAGAAAATATCGAAATACCGCCATTTAAATCCGTAGCCTGGAGTTTGAAACAAGACACCGAGAAAATAAAAAAAATACGGCATTTGAAATCAAATGAAACTGGAGCTTTCAAAGTTCATCCAAAGCAGTAAAACTTGATTTCTTTGAAATCAATGAAACTTCAAAGATGATTCAACGATGTTTCAATCAAATTTCAAACCTTGATGTTTTAAAAGTCTCTTAAAATCCAACGAAACTGAAACTTTCAGAACTCTATCAGGTCAATAAAAAGAAAGCTTGGGAAATTCTCTGAAATCACGGAAGCTTCAAACACGAATCAGGGACTACTGCAAAGACAAATCACATATCGCATTGAAAAATGAAAATAGAAAACCTCTGCAAATTCGCTCGTAAACTCACCTGGCGGAGGCGGCGGGGGTTTGGAAGGCGGAGGAGGAGACACGGCCGGTGGAGGCGGAAGAAACGGAGACGGAAACGGCGGAGGAGGAGAAAACCACTCCGGAGACGGCGGAGGAGGAGACACGGCCGGTGGAGGCGGAAGAAACGGAGACGGAAACGGTGGAGGAGGAGAAAACCACTCCGGAGACGGCGGAGGAGGATTAAACCACTCCGGTGACGGCGGAGGAGGATTAAACCACTCCGGAGACGGCGGAGGAGGCGGCGGCGAAGAATACCAGTCTGGACTTGGCGGAGGAGGAGAAGAATACCAGTCCGGCGGAGAATCCCTGTCAGGACTGGGCGGAGGAGGAGAAGAATACCAGTCCGGACGTTGCGGAGAATCCCAGTCCGGACGTTGCGGAGGAGGAGAAGAAAACCAGTCTGGCGGAGATGTGTCCCATGGCTGTAAAATGACCGAGTCTGAAACTGAAACTAACGATTCTGAGCAACGAACGCCGCTGAGGAACAGGAGGAGCCCAAGAGTGGCGATGAAAGGGAAAAGCTCCATGACAACATAACGCGATGTGTTAGGCCAGCCGATGCAGTGGAGCGAGGAGGCCTGGGCTTTTAATGGCCCATCGAGCGCGGCTTTTTGGCGCGACTTCCGTAAACGTGCTTGTCTGAGATCGAACGGTAGGTACTGCTGCAGTGGGAAGGTGGTTTTTCGGAGCGGTTACTCGCGTTCCTTCTCCACCTACTACCACAGCACGGTTTGGGACACTGGGTTTAGGTTGGGCTTTGCGATGCCTCGCAAATGTATGTGATCAGGTCATTCACGTGTCGCTGTGCGGCCCAGATTTTGTTAGAATCCCGCCACTAAAGATAATCGTCAAAAGATTTTTACCGCAACGAAATAGCGGACCGCCGCATATGGAGCATGGTTTACCCAAAGGGTAAAACTTTAACGGTAACTTGTCTTCTTCATCGAGTCACAATGGTGTTGCAAGGGAGAGGTGATTCAAGTGGTTGCCTTAATCTCTTTTGCAAATGTTGTTATGTCTCCTTCTAATTCTTTAAATTTTGTTAAGTGTGGTTAATCTCTTTACAACAATTTTGTTCGCTTTGTTTCCTTTAATGTTGTAATTTTATTGCTTAGGGCCCTCAAGCCTGTGGCTAGGCCCATCTTTTACGTCCCCTCTACGTACTAAAGCTCCACCTAGATCTTTTGATCCTATTTTGTATACTTTTTCTATTAATTTAATATAGTGTTTTTGAATCTCTTTCTTCTAATGTATCTTGTCTTAAGGTATACTCATAGTCAAATTACTTCAACCTATATGTTAGTATCTATAGTCAAATTACTTCGTTCCAACACCATCTACAAATAGGATAGTGTGTACCTATATTTGAGTTCCAATGTCATCATTGCCACAATGCCTTTACACTAGAATAAGGTAATACCCTTAGCATAGAATTTATAACTTGCATAACAATATGATATGTATTTTAATTATTAAGTTATAGCATTCTTTATTCATAAGAATGAGGTGTTAGCTTAGCAGTAAGATTCTTGCTTTAGAAACTTCAAATTATATATTTGATTTTAACGGATAGCACCAAGTTATAAAAGTTCTAATTATGTCCCATATTAGCTAGCTATATATCCTAATTCAAGTAATTTTATAACTAAATTGATGAGACGCGACTTACACTAGGCCGCAATATCGCGTACGCGATATCGCGGCCGACGCGATATCGCGTCCCGCCGCCATTTCTATAAATAAGAGGCGACACTCCCCTTATTTTCCAATCCTGGCTAGTGTAGCGAAGCTCTGGCAGATTGATCACTCCAGAGTTAGAATTTTTCCCCATGTGCCCGCAGTAGGAGTCCTAGAGTGAACGGCTCTTTATTCGAGCAACTTGTAACCTGAACCCAAGTTGTGTACGGCAATAAAGACGAACTTGTTTGGATAAACCTTGCAGCAC
>MNCI01015281.1:28014-59387 GCA_015680685.1 Gnetum montanum
GAAGATAAGCCGAAAATACCAAAAAAATCACATACCTCAAACTTGCTTAACCATACACCGTGACACATACAAGCAAGCCTGGGAAGACAACGAACGATTAACCCCAAGTGTTTCTTGTGGCGTTAAGGCATTTAGTCTGCGGAGTTCGACCGGATCGTGCGTGCACGCTCGTATTCGTATGGTGGAGTGTAGGGGTACCTCGCCACTCATCATAAATGAATTACCAAGTCTCTTATCATTTGACTTCATTTCGTATCATTTAATTAATTTCTATGTAATCATGCTTAAGTCTAAAGTATAAGGCAATAGCAATGGCAATGTTAACATCCTACCTTCAACTCATCACTTACTAGTTAATATACCAATGATAAAGTATTCCTGGATTATTGATGTGGTACATTTTTGTTGGATATTGATAATTTTAAAAAGTAAAACGCGTAATTACAAACATTTTGGAATTAACCAGGCTATGAAATTTGTTACATTACATGATAAAAAAATAAAAATTAGAAGGCTATGGAATTTTTTACATTACATGATAAAAAATAAAAATTAGAAGTTGATGAGACGCAGATTGCACAAGCCGCTATATCGCATCCCCTACGATATCGCGTCTCTCCATGCGATATCGTGTATGCGATATCGCGGTCCGCCGCCATATCTATAAATAAGAGGCGGCACTCCCTTCATTTCTCAATCCTGGTTAGAAGTAGCGAAGCTCTGGCAGTTTGAACACTACAGAGTTAGATTAATTGCCCATGTGCCCGCAGTAGGAGTCCTAGAGTGAACGGCTCTTTATTCGAGCAACTTTGTAACCTGAACACAAGTTGTGTACGGCAATAAAGACGAACTTGATGATTGGATAAACCTTGCAGTACATGGTTTTATTTATTGTTATTTATTGCTTTCCTAGTGTGCACGAGTACGACTTGATTACGAGCATCTACGGATGTGTACGGCTAATCAAGGAATCAGCTGCTCGTGGCAACGCGTGATTACGACTTGATTACGAGCATTGTGACTGCTTGGTAACCCAATAGCGTATTCCAGGATCTACGCTTGGTAATCCCAGTAGTAGTCCAATGTGTACGGCTAGTCAAGGAATCGGCTACTCATCGCTAGGCTAGAACGTGTGATAAGTACGACTTGGCTACGAGCATCCACGGGTGTGTACGGCTAGCCAAGGAATCGGCTGCTTATCACACTTAGGCTAAATAGGTGCCTCAGTACGACCACTTCGAGCACTTGCGTTACGTGTGGTGATCCCAGTAACGATTAGCGTTTGGTAGCCACAGTTGCATAGTTCAGGGTGTGTCCGGTAAGTGGGAACGGATGCTGACGCTAGTTAATTTAGACTTAGGACATTAGTTAGAGTTAGTTAGTTTCTCAACCCTTTCCCTCATAGCTTAGGAGATAAACTGAAAAATACCAAAAAAATCATATACCTCAGACTTGCTTAACCATACACCGTGACACATACAAGCAAGCCTGGGAAGACAAAGAACGATTAACCCCAAGCGTTCCTTGTGGCGTTAAGGCATTTAGTCTGCGGAGTTCGACCGGATCGCGCGTACACGCTCGTATTCGTATGGTTGAGTGTAGGGGTACCTCGCCACTCATCAGAAGTATTTTAACATTGAATTAGCTTACTAGCTGTATGCACAACTAATGATTGAACTCCCAAACTTATACTAGAAGATACTTTAACAATAAGTGCATGACCAACTGAAATCATGCTCATGCTTATGTATGTGTAAGGGAATTTGAGATGTTTTTTAAGCATCTTTTTCAAAATCAAGGATATCATATGGAATTAAACTCTAATCTTTAAAATATGATAAATTTGCACTAACCACAAGAACAAACAATTGTATAGCTACGTGGAAATAAGATAATACCTATATAGCTTAGGAGTAATCCATTGGAATCAAACTTGGGACTTAAAGTATGCAAGTCACATTACTTGACTAACAAATCATATGCATTCATAAAAATTACAAACAAACAAATAAATTTTAACTTAGGTTTGAGTTGCTATGTTTAGTCATGTTAATTATATATTACTTCATGATTAGTATGTATGAACTTGTTTCATATCAAGTGAAGGTCTATATAATTTCAAAACCAAATCAAATGATGAAATTAAGACTCTAACAATGTAGTGTGAATAAAGTTGTCTATGTTTAATCTACCACCACTAATGATAAACCCTTGGTAGAATTTAAAACTATTACACTCACAATCAAACCTTGCTAATGAAATAATGAGGTGTTAGCTTAGTGGTACGAGTCTTGGCCTAGTAACCATAGGTCATAGGTTCAATTCTATTAGGTAGCATTGAGTTATAAACTTCTACAAATCTTGGGTTGGACTTATGTTTTAATTATTTCAAATTCCAACACCTTCAAACCTTGCTAGTGAAAGCACAACTTAATTACTAAACTTGTTACTTTGCATGTGATAAGTTGTGAGCTCAAACATCATTATTTTCATCTATATTTTACTTAAGTTATAGTAAAGTTTTTTTATAGGGTAGTGATAGGTGATGTTTTATCCTAGGATATACCCCTACACTAGCACATGCAAAGGGATGTCAATTTAACATACTATTTTTGAGTATAGCATTGTGTGAGTAAACCACTTGACTAACTAGTTTCTTATGTTCTACTAAAGTTAGTTATACAACTCAAGATGCATATAGTTAATGTTTTAGTTTTAAGAGCCTTACTTATAGTGGTCCTGCCAACTGTAACCAATGGAATTAAAACAATGAACATGCATCGTAATCCCTCATCGAACATGTGCAATGCTCACAATCACACACACACGTCATAATTCCTTAACGAATAAGTACAACACTGATGAATCGTGGTTTGTTAGGTGCTGATATCGAACCCTTGACATCAAACCCCTAATATTAGACCCTCGATATCGAGCACATGATATCGTGGCCTAGGTAATGATATTGGATACATGATATCATGATTCCCGTGTAAGCCTATAAATACACCTTTGGATGCACAAGAAGAGGGGGGTCAATTAGTGTTAGAGTAGAGTCTTTTTGTCATTTTTCTAGTTCATCTCAACCCTTTCCCCAATGCATGCCCGCAGTGTGATGATTGTAATTGTACGAAACCTTTATTCGAGTGTGACATACTTGGACATGCACATGACCAGCAATAAATATCGAGATTACTTCATCATTGTAGCATGCACTTAGTTTAATTGCTTACTATTATTGTTATTTATTACTTTTTTAATTAATATTTCTCTACCTTCATTTCCTATCCCTGTTATTAAATGCGGAATGAGTACGACTTAATCACGAGCATTTAAGTGTGACTACTTGGTATCCCAGTAGCGTACCTATGACATGTGCTTGGTAATCCCAGTAGTAGTACACGAGGTCCAAGATGTGTACGGATGATTACGGATGGATGTTCATCGCACTTAGGATAGCTTAGATTCTCTTCTCCCATTCCCTCTTAAGTTAATCAAAGTTATTTTCCATTGCCTCTAGGAGTAGCACTAGCTTAGGACCACATCATACACCTCACTTTAGACTAAACCATACGTGACAAAGCAAATACTAGTCCAAGTGGGAAGACAACGAACTGCGATCAACGTGTAATTATCTAGATACCACAACTAGCCTGTCTATGGAGTTCAACAGGATCATGCGTGAACGCTCATATTCGTATGGTTGAGTGTAGGGGTACCTCGCCACTCATTAAACACTACACCTGAAAAGCAAGAAATAGCGCCTAGTCACAACTTCAATGGCCCAACACCATGCCATATGGTTATGACCTTCTTGAATAAGGGAGAATCGTCATTTCTCAATGAAACAAAAATTAAATAAATATTTTTTGATGTTTTAATGTCTATAGTATCAACAATAGAAATAGGGAAAACCATGAGTTTTATTCTCTATGCAAATGCTAGACTCTAAATTGACCAAATGGTTCCTAGCTATGCAAGCAAGATTGCACTCTGACAAAGTCTAGCCACAATTGTGAAAGCAATGGCTCAAAATACACACACAAAACAAGAAGAAAATCAACTTACCCAAGGGAGAAAGAGCCCTTCGCACAAACAGAATGCCAAAACCCAAATTAAAAATGTCTAAGTTATCATTGTTGTGTGAGAGAGCTGTTCTTGACTATTTATAATTTTGACCAATGTAATGGTGGAGGTTTGTCAATGCCCAAGTGTCAATGGAGGTCCATCAACATAGCCTTGGCCAATTGGATCATACTTTGACAGTTGGACCCAAACTTGGGCAAGTAGGGGATGCGCTAATGCACAAGTGTGCTAACTCCCTTGCATCAATGCATCCCCCACCCCTTGCACCAAGAAACCAGGAAGGGCCTTAAGGTGCACAAACGAGGTTAGAACATTGTAAGGGGCTTGAGACATGCTCACAAACCAAAAGTGTGATACAAAAGGCAAGGAGGCAAGTCCAAGAGACACAAACCTTAACTAAACACGCTATGACTACAAGCATAGGGTGCATTAAATACTTCCCAAGTTCAGGTTCGATTTACAAATTGCTACTAGATGGCGCATCACTCACTCTATTTCAAACCTAGTTTGATCAACATTAAATAAAATCAAAACACATTATTTAATTTAAAATGAAAACTTTACTATGTTTATAATGGCCATCACGTCACTATTAAAATTTGCATAGACATACACCTACAACACATTTTAACAATGTCCACATACTCCATGCATTTAACAACTAAACATTTATATTGTACCGTTGCATTGATTGTGGACAATGTATTTCTCTTTTATCATTTGCATCCGAGAATGAGCATATCTGTGCCAGAGGTAATTCGGTGTATGTATTTATGGAAGTTGGTACGTATTTACAACCCTCATACTTTTGCTCATGCCGATTGTTGAAGGGTGTTCATTTATGGGATTTAGTAATACACGTAGACATATAACATTATTCTGACAACGTTACACGTAAAATCTGTCCCAGCATGAATGTATAGTTTTCATTCTATACGTGATGTTTAAAGGACGAAGGGAAACGCCACAGAGGCTGGCAAAGTGTAACCATGGTTTATTCCTCAAACCTGAGGAGCACATGTAAAGCTTTTTAGACAACCTGCGTTCTCGTTTTGTCCGCCATGGCCGTGAACTTCACAACCTTGCTTTTTGACCTCTATTACCGTAATATGTTAAAAATTGGCCAAAGTAGCCATCCTACTTGCAAAAGTTTCTTCGTTAAACATGACCGTGTTCGCGGAATTGTCTTTTTATATTGCAGTATCGCGCATTTAAACGGCGAACAGACAAAAAGGACGGTAAATGCATACGTGATGCTTTCTGAAAGGCCTCTGTTTTTCCAGTTCTTTGAATGTGATAGTTACGGCCATTGACGGAAACCGGAAAGAGTTCCCTGCAAATGACAGCAATCTGCCTTGGAAAGGGGCAAATGCCGGTCAAATTCATTGGATATTTGGAATTTAGGCCGACAGAGACTTGAAATTAAACCATACGAGCAAGACATTGTAGTGGACTGGAGGTTTTAGTAGAATTTAATTTGCCGTCACGGGCTAGGTTCACTTCCTAATGAATGTTCCAGATTCGCTTACGTTGACGTGAAATTGTGGAACATCACCATCGGCTACCTTCCTGTCGGATTTCAAAAGTAACAAAATAGGAAAGTGGGCCCAAATAGCGAGCGAGTTTTCAAAAGGTTAGATTGGGTGCTGTTTTATAAAAGACATTCTTAAGTCGGTGCAAATTATAAACGCAGTTTCAGTTAAGGTTTTCCATTATTGTTTTTTTGGAGAGGGGAGATACGTCGTTGGCAGCCTTACCTAAAAGGCCATAACTGTTCCTATGAATGGAAAGCCCTGTGGTCCCTATTTCACTTCTCCAATTCCAAAAAAAAATTGAAGGTTCTTTATTACGTCTGTGGCTTTTTCTTGTACCAGGAAACCCAAGGCTGGGAACATAGCCGTTACTTCCAAAGCAAGTTACCTTCCAATTGGTTTTTAAGAGTTTTCAATTGATTTGATGGCTTCATATGTTTTGAGAAAAATTGGTCCGTGCAGGTATAAATGCAATTTTAGCTAAGGTCTTCCTCCATTTTTATTAGACTGTACATAATCTACACACCCTTTGCTAAATTACAATAAAAGGCCATAGTTGTCCTTATAAATGGAAAGCATGTGGTCTATAATTTTCTTTACGAAAAGTATTTTACTTTCTAAATTTAAATAAAAATGGTAATTCAAAGTATAATATCATGTATTTCTTTTTTTTTTTAATATGGAAACTAGAAATTTTTATTGTGTCTAAGAAATCAAGGTTGGTAGCACAATCTCTACCCATGCGATAAGTTGCCTTTCAATCAATTTTAAAGAGTTTTCAATTAACTTAATTATTGTATGTTTTCTTAATTTATGTTGATGCAAGTATAAATGCAAATGCAATTTCAACTAAGGTTTCTCTACATTTTTATTAGATTGCATAGAAACATAGGTTATATTTGTAGGTCATTGGTAGAATTACATAAAAGGTGATGGTTGCCCCTACAAATAAAGCATATGCTTAAGCAAATTAGCCCATGGTGGCTTCATTTTAATGAAGAAACTTGTGTTACGTATTCTTGTTGATTGTGTACCACTTGGAGCAAATTTGGTACTACTATAATTTCCTATTTACATATGCATGATAGATGGATTACATGAAATGAGCTTCTAGCCTCTATGGTCTAAACAAAAAGAGAAAAAAAGATTTTTGATGAGTTGTCGTGGGTTGACCTTGTTGACATGTGGTTTGTTGCATCAATGTGTATGTGTTGACGCAGTGTCTTGTGTTGCCTATATAAATGCGGGCGCCCGCTGCATTTATGACATTTGTTGATTAATAGCTTAGTTGAACTCTTGTATTTTGTTTCTTCTAGAGTTAGAATATTTTCTAAGTGCCTGCAATAGGAGTGAGAAGTATATAGATCTTTATTTGAGTATCGATGTACCTGGACATCTTGATGTGAATGACAATAAATATGAGCTTTCTTCATAAACCTTGCAACACTCGGACTTAGTGCAATATTTACTTCAATGCATTTATTCTTTATGCAATTTATGTTCATGCATTTAATTAATTGATTAATAGTATATATTTAATACACATAAGTATGACCATAGCATATGATTAATGCTTGGTAATCCCAGTAGTGCTTAACGCTTGGTAACCTAGTAGTGTTGCAACGTGTTCAAGATGTGTACGACAGATGGGAATAGATGCTTATGTTATGATTAGTTAAAGCATTATTTAGTTATTAGATTAATTAAACATTTAATTACTTTATTTTCAACACTTACGCTAATTAAATAAAAAACATAAAAATGATAAAAATCATATGCCTTAGCTACACTTAACCATACCATTACACCTCACAAGTGGAACTGGGAAGATAACGACCATGTCTTTGAGATTCACTACCTAGGAAAAGTGTATTTAGAGAGCTAAAGTTTGTGGAATTCGACTAGATCGCTTAGTGAACGCTAGTGATTTGTATGGTTGGACGCATGGACTGCTTGCTACTCATCATTGGTGTCTTGTCGAGGACTTTAGTTAGCTATGTGTGCTACCTAGGAGTTAGTGAAATTATATAAAAAAGTTGTAATGAACCCTAAAGTTGATATCATTAAGAAAACTAATAATAACAACAAAAGCACATTATTTTTCTTCTGATCTAATATGGCTTCTTCTCACAGGGGAGATTCTCTATAGCCATACAAAAATGATTCCAATCAACAAAGGCATGAAGGCCCAAATCCACCTATGTCCCAACAATGCAAAGTAGTCTATACTCATCCAGATGACTATGTTCTAGATTTCACCTTCATCTTGCACCAAGATGAATAGATGTGGTGGAGAAACATAGAGGGCAACATTGTGTTACTGTCAAATCGATCACCTATTGCGATGTTGCTCCACACTAATGAAATTGGGCATCGCAAGGCTCAATGCTGAATACGTTGTGCATGACTATTGAGATTATTGTCCCACTAAGGCATAACAAAAGAATGATTAGCAACACAAGGCTTGCTACGAGGTGTTAAAGGGGAAACAATTCACAAACCCTTTTATTCTGCTAGGCCAAAAGAAAGGAGAGGATCCCTTCTTAGGGGGTTCTTAATACATTAACTCTCCTATCCTTTTCTTTGATGAAGAGGCCCTTAACAAGAATTTACAGTTTGCTATAAACAACCCTTGGTTTGAGGAAGAACAGGTCCCATGACTATGGAAACTCCAAAGGAGGGAGTTAAAGCAAGAACATGGATAAGCACCATGATAAAGATAAACATAATGATCATGGCTATAACTAGAGAAGAGGAAGTAGCAGGCATCGTTCTGGAACTAGTCCTCCTTCCTCTTCATCTTCAATGTCCTCATCTTCCTCCTCTAACTTTGACCAAAGTTGCAGAGGATGAGACTGTGATGGAGGTGACTAGTGGGATAAAGATGATCCCAGACCCTACTAGAATAGTAGACATGAGGGGCATGGGCATTCAAAGGAGGCCCACCACCATGAACGAAGGGACAATAGAGGGCATCATAAGCATAATGGCCATCATAGGGGTCATGATTATGATGAGCCTCTGCTTGCAACTAGAAGCATGATGAACATCGCAGAGGTTGTGAGAATTTCAACAAGGCACATGAAAGATAACTAAATCAAATGGTTGGACATGAACAATATCCACAAGTTTGAAGGAAGATACAATTTTGATCTACAAAATCATTTTCAAGCCTTTCACGATGCCTGTGCCTTACAAAACATGAAAAATGAATGGCAAAAATTAAAGCTATTCCCTAGGACACTCGTCAAGGAGGTTGAAAGCTAGTACCACTTCTTAGAACCAGAATCAATCAGACGATGAAGTATGATGCTTGAACTCTTCAATGATAGGTATCAAACATACTTTCGAGTGTCTAATCTAAAAAAGTAGATCCAAGGATGGAAGTAAAAAACACATGAATCCTTATATGTAGCCATGGGTAGATATTACTCATTATTGCACCAATGCCTAGGCCATGGCTTTTCTTAGAGGGAGTAGCTCTACCATATCATAGATGGGCTTCGAATAGAAATGAGGAGAACTCTTGGAGTCTATGCTTAAGGGAGACTTTCAAACCTAGGAGCCCATCAAATCCAAAAGGTTGATTGAGTAGGTGGCCAAAGAAGAAGGAGAGTTGAAAAAAAAGGGAAAGTTCAGAACAGTACAACTGGGACCCTTCCATTCACAAAAGGGAGGTTTAGTTTTATGATAATGGAGAGGAGGCCTCACTTAATGAAGTGGTGCAACATAAAACCTTGCCGATACAAAAATTTGTTTATGAAATATTGATCAAGGTAGATAAAATGTGGGACTCTTTAGATAAGAAGTTCCAAACTGCCCTTAGAATTGTTGAAGAGTTCAAAGAGCAAGGTAGTGATTGTGACTAAAGGAGAATGGAGGAAGCTAAACGTGTCCATCAAAGGGGTAAGGGAAAAGTTGCTACCATTGAAGAGGTTGCAAATTCATAGACAGATGATTATGGTGGGTTTGACATTTGCCAATACAAGCATCCTAAGGGATGTTATCTAGTTATGTCACACTTGTAGGAATTTAGGATGTATGTGTTGAATCCTAGATTAGCAAAAAGATAAGCATCTAGGACGTTGCCTTATCCTCAAGGCAACTACTGGTACTTCCACTAACAAGTTTATTATCCAAGTGGAGCTCCACCTCAATCTCATAAGCAATTTTAGTAGTGGCCACACCAATAATCATGGGGGATGCCATCACCAAGGTAATAGTACCCTTACCGATAGCCAAATCCATATGGTTACTTGTATTGTCATAGTTGTATGGTTAAAGTAAGTCTGAGGTATATGATTTTTATGTCTTTTATCTTTTTAATGCCTATGCTAAGAGGTGAAGGCTGAGGAGACTAATTAACTAACTATTCATTAACTAAGTTCCAATAGTCCTAGCACCAGTATCTATTCCCACTTGCCGTACACACCTTGAACCAGTGCAACACTACTGGGATTACCAAACGCTAGTCGTTACTGGGTTACCAAGCGTTACACACGTGCTCGAAGTGGTCGTATTGAATGCACTTAACTAGGAGAGTTAAGGGTTGAGAGAGATTAATTATCTAAGAAAGCATTTAAACATTTAACATTAATTAAAGTCCTATTTAGCTTAGTCCATGCACTACAAGGTTTATCAGAAAGTTCGTCTTTATTTCTGTACACAAATGTGTGCTCAGGTACAATTTGCTTAAATAAAGATTCGGTCACTTTGAGACTCCTACTGCAGGCACATGGAAATTATTCTATCTCTAGAATGGTAAAACTATCAGAGTTTGGCTAAGGGTCTAGATCTAGATGATCTTACAAGGGAAAGCTGCCTCTTATTTATAGATAAGGCGATGGGCTACAATATCGCATACGCGATATCGTAGAGGCTGATGCGATATCGTGTACGTGATATCACGGCCCATGCGATATCGCATCCCATCATATCCCCATGATTGAATGAAAACTCGTCCTCAAGTTTCTTACAAAATATTGGGAAGGTATGGGATTATTGACTTGAATGACACTAATGGTAGATGGGGTGACATGTGAACGAATCATCATTACAAAACATGACATAATTAGTGTTCATGACAACAAGAGTGAACACTATACACATTTGACATCCAACCTTATTTTGCAGCTAGGAGAGAAGAGAGAAGAGAAGAGAAGATAGAGAGAAAAGAAAGAAGAAAAAAGAAGTCTATTGCTGTTGACGCCAAGATTGCACTTTTCGTTGTTCGTCCATAAGTGCGTCATCAATCTTGTTCCTTGCATAACTGCTTTAGCACCAGTCCATTCCAAGTGTTTCCTCTAGATCCAATCCATTGTTGTATGATTGCCATCTGCACACACAACACAGTTTGATATTAGCAAGGGTAAATGAATCACGATGTAGTTAATACCTTGCCTCAGTGTAAGGTCCATTATTGTGATATGGCTAATGCAGATTTAGAGATATAATACTGGTGACTACCCGAGGTGTAGGGGTTAGGAGAAAATCGAAAAAATTGGACCAAGACCCCCATGACTAAGAGCGAACCTCCAGTAGCGAGAGAATGGAAAAAGGTAAGGAATAAGAAGGATGGAGAAAAAGAAACAACAGGAACGCCGATAAAATGGATGTCAAAGATGGAGATGAACAAAATAAATGGTGATTGCAAAAATGTTTAGGGAAAAGAAATTAATGGATGCACTAAATAGGAATGTCAGTGGGTCCTCCCCAAAGCAAGCTCATGCCCTTAATGCCCTGACAATCCCACATTCAAAGAGTCCGTAGGCTCTAGGAATGTCATTTGGAGACAAGAGTTAAAGTCTTAACCACAAGAGTTTATTGAAAAGAAAACAATGCATCAACCAAAATATAGACTACTGATACAACCAACAATGAGGTGATAAATGGGGGAAAGAAGGATGGAAAGAAGAGAATGGAAATGGAATCTCAAGAACAAGGTGGTGTACAACCCCTTGTGTATTAATGGTTAATGTGACTTAGTAGATCCCATTCCAAATCTGGCCTCAAACAAACCACATTCAGTGACTTTGCATTAATACATTTGACGAATCTACCCACCTGAAGTAACAAGAATGCCTTCACCAAAGAGCCACCACCATTTCGATGAAACGAAAGAGGAGAAAGTAGGAAGTAAGAAGGGCCTTAGTTAGAGGGAACATGTTTATTTTAGTTCCATAACCAGTGCTTGTAGCCCAAAGGATTATTCTGTCTAATGGGTGTGCTTTGAATTCTCACTATTTTTTTGTGTTTTTGCGTGAGAACCACACCATGCAAAGACTTATTATTTTTATTTGCTCAGCTTCCCAATAATGTGGCAACGTCAGAATAGTAAGAAAAATCAAGAAGAAAACATCCAAGCACCCAAGAGAATGGCTAGCACAAGTGCATCAAATCCCCTTGAAGTCACACCCTTTTCAATCCTTGAGTCCTTCCTTAGTTTGAGAAATGCCTAGTCACCAATTCGTTGATAGTTCTTATTATTGAGATAGGGGATTGTACCATTCCAAGCCAAGAGAGACCATAGAAATTTATGGATGTATGGATGAAGTGGGCTCATTGCCTGCTATATCAAAAAAACCATACCTTAGTATCAACATCATAACTTAAAGGTAAAAACTAAACATTAGCAATCAATGGAATACAGTTCATACCACCATCAAGAGCACTTATTAGGTGATGAATCAAACAAAAGAATCAAACACAAAAAGAAATGAAAAAGTATAAACGATGTTGTAAAATAAAAATAAGAAAAGGTAAAAAAATTTGTAAAACAAAAATGTGTCAAACAAAAACTTAAAAGAAACTAAGGGCCTCAAATGATTAGCATAGGTGGCCATCTCCCTCATGACTGTATTGGAAGGGAGAGATCCAAAATAATGAACACTTGTTTGAATTTTTTAGAGGTGTCCAACTTCTCCAAATTGATGTTTTCAGGTTAAGGGTTAGAAGTTGGCGATGCTCTTGTTCCAGTGTATCTATGCTCTCGATGTGGCCACAAGTTGATCCCCCAGTTAGTTCCATGCATATTGGTGAGTTGCTCTCTTGATTAGCTGTCAACCACTGGGTGTTCTCTTGTTGTGTGGTTGCTACATACATGCACTTTTGTATGTTAACTTCCTAGGCACATCATTTGTATGCAGGAAATGCTGAACATTCCTGTACGCCATCATCCTCTGTATCATTGTATGTGATGCATGGAACCTTCATCTTCTTGATCTTCCCGTAAGTGTTTTCCTTAGATATTTCTAGGGAAAGATTGTGAATTCCTAGGCATACATTTATGGTACTTAGCCATGCCCTTCCCATTATTATTGGGAAGTCCCCTTTGTCATTGTTTACTTGGATCACTAGGAAATCAGCTGGGTATGACCAACCACACATAGTGGTAATGATGTCCTCCTCTAGTCCTAAGGGAACAGTGATGGATTGGTTAGTTAGCTCTAAGCGAATATTGCTCTTCTTTAGTGGAGGCAGGTTCCAGGCTTTATACATTTCTTGCGATATCAAGTTGACTCCAGAATTTGAGTCCAGAAGAGCCTTTCGTGGTTCATTCCCAGCGGCTTGGAGGTAGATTAAGGGACTTCTAGGATTAGAGAATTTTTTGGGAAGGTGGCCTTCCTTGATCCAGTCAGTGATGGTATGTGTTAACATAATCGTATGTGTTGAGCTCTGTTGTTGGTTTGAAGGGAGCTCCAAAGCCTTATTTGATGAAGGAACGTTCTGAGGCTCAACCGCTTGTGGTTGTGAGAGCTTGTTTGGACTGTTGATTCTGAAGAAAGGTCTTCTCCTTGTATGGTTGTTAGAACTAGTAGCGGGTTGAAGGTTTACTACTCTCATAACATTGCGTTGCTGCGGTTGAGTGGGAAGTTCCCCTTGTATCATTGGAGCGGGTGGTAGTGGAGCTATCGGTGTAAGAGTTGCGAGTGGATTTGGAGGATGGTATGCGTGTGGTGTGTCTCTCCCAGGAGAAGGAGTCCTATAGTACTCCAGAGCTTGGTAGTGACATTGTGGGGTCACATGACCAACAGAGTCACTTGGAGAGATTAGCTACTGCACGTAGTAGCCATATGGATTAGGTTGCCAGTAAGGGTATTGTTTCCTTGGTGGTGGCATCCCCCATGACTATAGGTATTACCACTGCTGGTGTTGTTCAATAGGTTGTGGTGGAGTTCCACTTGGATAATATGTTAGTGGTTGGTGGAATTGCCTTGGGTTACCTTGGGGATAAGGTAACCTTCGGGGTGCTTACTATTTTTTAAGTCTGGGGTTGAGTGCATACACCCCAGACTCTTGCAGATGTGAGATTATTAGGCAAAATCCCTTAGGATGGTCATATTAACATATCTCACATCCACCGTCATCGTCCGTATTGGAATCCACAAACTCTTTGGTGATAGTCATTTTACCCTTACCTTTGTTACGTGCATGGTCCAAATCCCTCTTCTTTTTCTTATCATGGTCACTACTTCGCTCCTTAGACTCCTCTACAATTTTTAAAACAGTTTCAAATCTACTATCTAAGGAGTCCCACATCTGAACTACCTTAGCCGACACTTCTGTTGTTAATTTCTGAAGCGGCAAGGTTTTCCTACTCACCAACTCTTCAAGTGGTGACTCATCCTGCTCCTCACAAAATCTCACTCTCCTCTTTCGGAGGGAAGGATCATGGATATACTCTTCCATACTTTCTCTCTTACGTAGCTCTCCTTCTTCCTTAGCTACTTGCTCCAACAATCTATGAACCTCGTGGGACCTAAGCTCTGATAATCTCCCTTGGGCATATGTCCCAAGGGTTCTCCTAGTTTCATGTCTTAGCCCATCTAGGAGATGGCATAGTTGATCCTGTTGTGCGTAACCATGGCCCGGGCAACGATGTAGCAATGCATAATATCGGCCCATGGCAGCATCCAAGGGGTTGTGATTACCTTGCTTCCATCCTTGGATTTGCTTTCACAAGTTGGACACTCAGGAGTATGTTTGATATTTATCATTAAACAATTCTAGCATCGTACTCCATCTTCGAATGGATTCCAGTTCTAAGGACTGGTACTAGCTTTCCGCTTCTTTTATGAGTGTCCTTGGGAACAACTTTAATTTTTTCCACTTGTTCTTAATGTTCTGCAAGGCACAGGCATTGTGAAATGCTTGTAAGTGATTCTACAGATCAGCGTTGTATCCCCCCTCAAATTGTGGGATATTATTCATGTCTAGTCTCTTGATCCGGCTATCTTTTTGGTGCCTTGTAGGTATTATAATGGCCTCCGTGATGTCTAACATGCTTCAGGTTGCAAGTAGGGGTTCGTCATGGTCATTTCTTTCATGGCGTCTGTGATGTCTACTCGGTTCCCTACTTTTCCTTCTTCCATTTCGTGATTCTCTAGAGTGCCCTTGTCCTTGCTCTCAACTCTCTCATCAAGGTTTCTCATTTTGCTTACCCTTATCCTCACGATGAAGTTCCTTATGACTGCGTCTCGATGTTGAAGGAGAGGGTGAATGTGATGATGAAGGGGAAGAGGAAGGAGAACCATCACCATGACGATGTTTCCTACCTTCCCTTCGGTGATCTCGATCCTGATTGTGATGACTATCAAAATGCTCGTCCTTATCTTATGTTTGTGTGCCCTCATTGAACACTTGGTGTTCGTGGGGATTAGAACCAGGGTTGTGAATTGTGGAGTAAAGGTTCTAATACACTACCTCCTCACTATCGTTAGGAGGGGGAACATCATTTTGTGGAAAACCTATTGAAATAGGTTCACCACCCTTAATTTCTCTTATGACGGGCGAAGCATTATGGGGTCCTTTGCCCTTCAACGATGTGTGGTAACTCTCCTGCCGCATGTCCCGTTGACGTTGCGATTCTGTGGGATGGTAGTCCTTTGCATTGTAATCGCATGCAACATACTCAGCATATAATTGTGACATGTCTATTCGTGCAAGGGCACGAAGGAGCATGTTGGAGGCAGCTCTGTCTGGAGGCAACACTATGTTACCTTTCGATCTCTCCAACATAGTTGGTTGTCTTGATGGAAGACAAAGGTAAAGTCGGGTATATATTCATTATGATGAGTATATACCACACTGAATTATTGAGGAACTGGCAGATTTTGGTTATGTGTGTTGTATTGCCGACTGTCTCTAGTGATGGTCCTAGGCGATGAAGTGCTTTTGTTCGAAGAAGAAGACATTTTAGTCTTGTTTCGGTGTGTTGCTTACTGGTATCTTATTTTCGTTTGATCAACCCTAAGGGTTCGTTTTAGCTCCCAACGATGTGAATGATTTCCTATGTTCTATGTAGTGCACAAACAACTAAGTCCCCGGCAACGGTGCCAATGATGAATGGCGAGGTACCCCTACACTCAACCATACGAATACGAGCGTGCACGCGTGATCCGATCGAACTCCAAGGACTAAGTGCTGACGCGCCCTAATGGAATACTTAAGGTTAATCAATCGTTGTCTTCCCAGAGTTACTTGTATTGTCACGGTTGTATGGTTAAGTAAGTCTGAGGTATATGATTTTTATGTCTTTTATCTTTTTAACGCCTATGGTAAGAGGTGAAGGGTGAGGAGACTAAGTAACTAACTATTCATTAACTAAGTTCTAATCGTCCTAGCACCAGTATCCATTCCCACTTACTGTACACACCCTGAACCAGTGCAACACTACTGGGATTATCAAACGCTAGTCATTACTGGGTAAACACGCGTTACACACGTGCTCAAAGTGGTCATACTGAATGCACTTAACTAGGAGAGTTAAGGGTTGAGAGAGATTGATTATCTAAGAAAGCATTTAAACATTTAAAATTAATTAAAGTCCTATTTAGCTTAGTCCATGCACTGCAAGGTTTATCAGAAAGTTCATCTTTATTTCCGTACACAAATGTGTGCTCAGGTACAATTTGCTCGAATAAAGATCCATTCACTTTGAGACTCCTACTGCGGGCACATGGAAATTATTCTATCTCTGGAATGGTAAAAACCAGAGTTTGGCTAAGGATCTAGATCTAGATGATCTTACAAGGGAAAGCCACCTCTTATTTATAGACAATGCGACGGGCTGTGATGTCGCATACGCGATATCGTAGGGGTCGACACTATAACGTGGCCCATGCGATATCACATCCCATTAGCAACCTATTTCTTTGTGTGACTATTCCGATCATGCCTCTTTCTAGCACCATTATTACCCTCCTAAGTACTATAAAGCACAATCTCCAAGAAGGAAGTCCCCATTTGCATATTACCCTCCTCATCCTTTTGCACCTGTACCTCCACCATCAACTCAATTACCACTTACTCCATTCATTCAGGAAGAAATTCTAGCCTAGGTGTAGCAAAGAAACACCGCTAGGACTATTAACTTATAGCTGACTTCCCAGTTGGATGGTTTGGAGAATAAGCCTTGAAAAAGTCCTTTGTTTTGAACCAACAGTCATACTAAGCCCTCATAGACACTTATGGTTGATAACCTACTTTTTCTTTATCCTCTACAATACCATTCAAGATTCCTTCAAACCAAACGCCTTCTAAAGCACATACTCTAATGTTGACTCATGTAATTACAAATTGAATAAAGGTTGGCCACCATCCTAGGAAAAGATCTGATCCTGGAAGTCCTCTTATTTACTTGGAAATCACTAGGAATGAACCTTGTAAGGCTCTTTAGGACTTAGGTTCTAGTGTCAATTTGATATCTCATGAAATGTACAAAGCCTAGAACCTACCTCCTCTCTAGAAGAGCCACATTCATTTAGTTAGCAGATCAATCCATCACCATTTCCTTGGGATTGGTGGAGAACATTATGATCACCATTTGTGAGTGGTCCTATCCTGCTAACTTCCTAATAATTTGAGTAGAGAACTACAAGGGGGACTTCCCAATCATCATAAAAAGGGCTTGGCTATGTAGAATAAATGCATGGTGAAGAATTAGAGACCTCTCCTTGAAAATTTTCAAGAAAAATGATTTTGGAAAGATTGACAGGAAGCATGTTCACTATATTGGGTACAGTGACACAGGGTGCCATTGCATGCAGAAATTATGGATAATAAAAAGTACAACAATCATAACATGTAGGCAGTGTGCAAATGTCACAAAAATCTAAAGGTGCCTATATGTAGCAACCACAAAATAAGAGGACACCTAGTGGCTGACAATTTAATTTGAAAGTAGCTTAACTTTATGCATGGAACAAATTAAGAGCCTAACAAGTGCTACATTGAAGGCATGAATGAGATGGAGAAAATCCATCACCAAATCTCTAAGGGACCTAATGACACCAATTGGGAAGAGATGGAAATCCTTAAGAGCTTTAAACAAGAGCCCCTTGAGTTAAAAATTATACTAGTCAAAATGGAATATGCTTTTATGAAAAATGGCAAGTCAATCATTATCAATGCCAACCTTACTCCTATACAGAAAAAGAAGTTGTTGGAGGTGGTTAACAAATGGTCAACAACCTTTTTTTGGTCATATCATGAGCTAACTAAAATTGATCCAACGACATGCCAACATCATATCTACACAGATGCTTCAATTAAGCCAAAGAGGTAGTCGTAGTGGCGGTTAAACCTCAAACTAAAGTATATTTTCAAAGAGGAGATTGAACAACTCCTCAAGGCGAGGTTCATCTATCTCATTGCAGATAGTGAGTGGGTTAGCCCACTTGTGATAGTGCCAAAGAAAGGTGGGAAATGGAGAGTTTGTATCAACTTTAGGCTATTGAACATGGCAACATACAAGGATCACTTTCTGTTGCCATTTGTGGACCAAGTGTTGGACACCATTTATAGGCATTGCTACTACAACTTTGTGGATAGTTATAGTGGCTATAACCAAATCCAGATCGCACTAGAAGATTAGGCTAAAACAACATTCATGAGTCTATGAGGGACTTTTGCATATTGAAGGATGTCATTTGGCATGTGCAATGCCCTTGCCATATTCCAACACCTTGTCCTAAGCATTTTCCAATAGCAAATTGGTAGTGGGGTGGAAGTCTTCATGGATGACTTATTTGCCTATGGGGCTACATTCGAGCAAGCCCTATACCATCTTAAGTAAGTGCTAAAAAGATGCATGGAGATAAACCTTAGGCTCGACTATTAGAAAAGCTAGTTATTGTTCTAGAAGGATGTTGTGTTGGGGCACAGAATTTTACAGAAAGGGATCAAGTTGAACTTTGAAAAAATAAGGGTCATCCAAGGAATCACCCGACAGCCAGAAATAGTTAAAGATGTGAGGTTATTCCTTGGTCACACTAGCTACTGCTGCCGATTTATCAAGAATTTCTAAATGATCGCTAAACAATTAGTGGAGTTGACAAAGAGTTATGCTCCATTTTTCTAAACCGAAGAATGCAAGCATGCATTCTAGCAAGTTAAGAAAAAGCTTGTGAAAACTCTAATTCTATGAGCACTTGATTAGTCTAGATCCTTTCACATCATGACAGATGCATTTAATTAGGCCTTGGGAGCCATGCTCAAGCATGGGATGATCAAAAAAATCCTTACTACATCCACTGCATGAGCAGAAGCATTGTGGGTGCATAGCTAAACTACCTCACAATGGAGAAAGAATTGATGGTAGTGGTGTTTGCCTTGGAAAAATTCAAGTACCATGTGCTTGGGTACAAGGTGTTTATGTACATTGATCACAGTGTAATCTAGTTCCTTATGAATAAGCTGATGGTTAGGCCTTATGTCATACGGTCACTTGTGATGTTGCAGGAATTCAATCTCACTATGGTAGATTAAAAAGGGATTGAGAACGTGGTCTTTGATCACTTGTCTCAGTTGAGATGGAACAATAAAGAGGAGGAGAGCCCACTTTCATATCAATTTCCAAATGAAGTCCTCTTTGCCAAGGCTATAATTGAACAAGTGCCCACTGAAACCAACTGGTATGGTGGAATTCTCACCTATCTTCTCACTCAAGAAATGCCATAGGAGTAGGACAATAGGAAGAAATAATAGTTTCTTCACCAAGCAAAACACTTCATCAAAATTAATGGATACCTTTACAAGGTGTGTGCTGATGACTTAGTTCAATGGTGCGTACCTGATGTTGATCAATTGCACATGCTCTAAGATGTTCATGAGGACCCTTATGAGGGTCACTATGCTGGGAGATGCATGACCATTAAGATGCTCATGGTAGGGTATTATTGGCCAACACTCTTCAGGAATGCTTGCCACCTCATTGGCTCCTATGAATGCTACAAACGCAATGGTCAAATGACTATTTGTATGGAGGGGCCTTAGTAGTGGATCCAACCACTAGAGCCCTTTGACATATGGGACATCAATTTCATGGATCCCATCACTCCCATGTCCAACAGCAAGGCGTACATCACAGTAGCTATGGACTACTATATGAAGTGGGTGAAAGGACTGGTCGTGATCGATTGCACATCTTCTACAACTACTTGGTTTATACAAAAATATGTTTTAAATAAGTTTGGGGTGCCACATGCACTTATTTCTGACAATGGAACTCTTTTTACAGGCACCACCCTTCAAAAGCTCATGCAACACTTGGGGGTTGAACAGAAATTAACAACACCCTATCACCCCCAAGCTAAAGGTCAAGTGGAGGTTATTAACTCAGAGATAACAAAAATACTAACAAGAACTATTAGTTAATATAGGATGGATTGGAGCACAAAACTCAACAATGCTCTTTGGGCCTATTGCTCCACTTGGAAACTTCCTATTAGCTACTCTCCTTATGAGTTTGTGTATGGAAAATTTCCAACTCTTCCAATCCAAACAGAGCTTTGTACACTATCCATAGCTTGTGACCTTGACCTTGACCTAAGTCTAGCACAAAAAGAAAGATTAATGAACCTCAACTTACTAGACGAGAATCGATTGGTGGCCTTGTCATCTAACGAAGTGCACAAAGCATTCAATAAACAATGACATGACCTTAGAATCAGGAAAGTGAAATTTCAACTAGGAGATAAGGTCATATACTAGAATGCCACATGCATACCACAAAGGACTAAGTTCCAAACATTGTGAGAAGAGCATTACACTATCTATGAAACCTTTCCTTCTAGGGCTATGTTAATCTACAAACCTGAAACCCTAAACAAAAAGCTACTAGTCAACACATAATAATTGAAACCTTTCCATGAACCCAAAAGAGCCAGTGACGAAAACACCTCAATGGATGAACAAGCGCATAATTTTTTGAATCTTCTCCTTTTAACTTAGTCATGGGGGCGATTACCATCTATGCTAAATCAAACAATGTGGCTTTTAGTTTTTTAGTTTTTTCTTTTACATTATTTTTTGTACATTTTTCTCTTTCTTCAATATTTTACACCTTTTCCTATATTTTATTGTATTTGGTTTGGATTTCTTTTATGTTTTTCTTATTTTTTATTTTTGTTTCTTTATTTCTGCCAAGACTTGATGCAAATGTAACTATTAATTAATGGTGGTTTGTACTATAAAGTTATTCGATTGCTAGTGTTTGGATTCTCTCTTTGAATTTTGGTGTTGAGAACTAAGACATGGTTCCTTTTTCATGATAATAAGCAATGAGTCCATGTCATCCATCCATCCATCCACGACACTCTAGCATGTTCCCTTGTTTTGGAAATATCTAATCCCTTCTTAAATAAAACTTTTAATGAATTTGTGAGCTTGGTAGTTTCCAAACTCGGGAAGGATTAAATGGATAGACAAAGTAGTGGCTTCAAGGGGATTTGACACTCTTTGTACTTGCCTATCCTCTTTGGTACATGAGTGTTTCCATGTATTTCTCACCATTTTGTTCTCAACCAATAACAGGAAGCAAAGTCTTTGCATGCTGTGGTTTTGATCCAAGAATCCAAAAAATTCAAAAAAAGAAAAAGAAAAGAAAAACAATAATGGAAATTCAAAGCACACCCATTAGGAAAAAATAACGGACTACAAGCACTAGTTATGAGACTAGAAAGACATGTTACCTATGCTTGAAGCTCCCCTCTAACTAAGGCCTATCTTGCTTCCTGCTTCTTTTTTCTTCTTTTTTAGGAATGGTGATTGATGTGTGGGGATATTATTATACCTTAGGAGGATGGATTAGTCTTAAAGTGTTAATGCAAAGTTACTAAAAGTGTTTGGTTTCAATTCAGACTAAGGATGGATGTTATTAGGTTATATTAACCATAAAAATCCATAAGGAACTTCATGTGACCACGGTGCAGGACTCCATTCCATAGTCTACCTCATCCACATATGCTTTTCATGCATCACCTGACTATGTCTTCTCATGTCTTATTCGATATCTTAGTTTGATGTGTCAAAGTTCCTAGATAGTTTCTTTAAGGATTTGGTCCTTAACTAACTACAACCATTAATCATCCATGGGGTCCATGGACTCCTTAGTTTGAGGGCATGTAAGGACATCAAGGGCATGAGCCTGCTATGGGGACGACCCACTTGCATACCCCTTGGTTGGGCTAGTTAAGTTCCTCATCTTGGCATGTTTGCTTTTAAAACCTTTTGCACTCCATGTTGGTTATGTCTAGTTGTGCACTCATTCATGAAATTTCTCTAAGCATTCGCCTATTAAATCTCCTTTTTTGTGAATTATCTAGCCCTCTTGAAGCATTTCATCACATTCTCGGCTCTTCTGGCTCCCTAAGAACTTCAATTTTATGTAAAAACTCTTTGTCTTTATTCTTATTTTTTATGATAAAAAATTCTATCTTTTGGTCATGTTGATGGGATCTCATCGATGCGACACAAAGAATCTATAAATAACATGACACTTAGTGAATTTTTTATCATTTTCCTTAAAATGCAAGAGGAGTTTTTGATGTTTTCAAATTCTAGAACCTTTTACAGCCCATAACTTTCAAATGACTTGTCCAATTAACCCTATTCTTTAGTCATGTAGCTACTAGAGATGAGCTTTATATTGTGGGGCCCATAAACCTTAGGTTTTTGACCAAATTTTTTTTCAAATTTTTTCTAACTTCCACAAAGTTTAACTAATAAAATAATATTAAAATCACTAATTGATGAAAGTTAAACCTTTCCAACAAACTTTGGTAGACACGGAAGTGAAATAATATTAAAATAATCAAACCTACCATGATCACAACTTAGCCAAGTGTAACCAAATGGATTGAGATAAGGTACTTAGATGTTCCAGAGTTACACATCAAATGGTAATCTTTGATCATGTTGTGATTACAGATGGCACCAAGACCCAAGCATTCGTAGGAAGGAGGACCATCCCAACTAAGGGATAAGAGGCCCATAGCTTATCTATCTTGAGTTCTCTTATCCTTCAAGTTGCAGAGCTTTCCCATGTGGCCCATCATCAATTCCAATGGGGAGTGGTTCATGGGAGAGACATATCTCTTTTGGAATAACAGGTAACCTAATGCTAATGTGAAGATCAAGGACATTAGTGTGTTCTACTCAGTAGAGGTGATCTCTTAGGTCCTCAAATTACCTAAAACTAGGACAAATCTGGTAGAGATCTCGATGTAGGTGGACCCTGAGGTGAAAAAGGAATGGGTCCAACAGTGCTATGGAGTGGACCACATAGAATACGATGCACTCACAATAGCAAAACATGCTTACTTGAAGATCGTGGTCTACCACCTCAATCCAACAGCAAGGCCAAGCAAGGTGATAGCCTTTTGTACTTGTGCATGCATTGCTTTGAGTGAAAAATTTCCTATCAACCTCCCATAGCTTATCTATCTTGAGATAGAGAAGTGCTTTAAGGAGAATGAGCGTAGGAAGAAGGTACTCTCCTTTTCATGACTAATCCAAAAATTATGGAAAAGGGGAGGAATAGCCTGCTATTCCAATTACATACTTAGACATGCTCCTACCACCTCTTGGCCTAACATGATGAAAGGTAAGCTTCATGATATGTCGAAAGAAGTAGAGTAGCCATCGTCGTTGCCCACTCATGAAAGAATGTTGGAGGCTTGTGCAGCCATGGAGCGCATGTAGAAACTTCATGAGTAGCTCTTGTAGTAGCAACAAGTTGGACTAAGTGGTGATCTGTTGGTCTATTGACCTATCCTAAGTCACTTAAACGAAGTAACTTGTACCATCAACTGGTTGGAAGACACAACGTCAACATTCTCTGTGCAAAAAATGTAGTTGCTTGTGGTGTCCATTCCAAAACAATAGCAATTTCAAAAAATATTTGGAAACACTACTACCTTCTTAGTGCACTTGGAGGAAGGTGATGGAGAAAATTTCTTGGTGATGTAGCACCAAGGGTAGGAAACAATGATCGAGGTGATGGCTAATAGAGTGGATGAAGCTCTTAATGTTCTTGTGGCATTTGTGCCAAATATTGCTACACTTAGAGATGTGCAGACATCCGTAAGACTGGCAAGTGGGAGATTCAATTCAACCGAACACAAGGAGTTGTGGAAATGACTAGTTGGAACCTACCAACAAATTCTAGAGGTCTTTGACCTTTGAAATGACATTTCTATGATTCAATCAGCATTGTTGAAGGCTAATGGCAAGTGCCTCATTGCCAATGTCCAACTTGAAGTAGCCACATCTAAACATCGGTGCTTGGCTACTGAAGTTGTAGAATTAAGAGCCCACCTTACTGATCCCATTTTACTCAGCGAAGTTGTATCCAAAGATGAAGCTTTTTAGCAACTTCAAACCAAACTTTATGAAGCTAAGTACACCAAGGAATCAACAATCTTTGACCAGTCCTTAGTAGATGCCATTGTCTACAACATTTAGAATGACTTGTTAAAGGTTTGTCAGGAGAATGTCATTTTGACCAAGGATAATCATTGCATGCACAATGTTGAACTCCTGAAGGACTAGATAGTTGAATACGTAAGACAAAATCTAGAGAAGCATGCCAAGGTGACTATGGATCTGAGGAGGTGGACAATAGAAAATCATAACCTTTTGATGGAGGAGGTCTATGCTCTTTGCTAGAAGTCTATATTCAAAATCACCACCTCAAAGAACAAGGCCCTCAAATTCAAAAGGATCGAGAACCATTACAAGGACAAGGTTATCCTATAGAAATAAATTAATGAAAAAAAATCAAACTAGTGAAGGAAAAGGTGAATGAGGTTCTTCAACATCTTCAACAAGGAGGTGATGTGTAGCAGCCCATCTTTGATGGACTCAATGCATACAACAAAGTAGAGATCCACCTTAAGGAGCTATTGATTTAGGAGATGACAAAGTACATGGAGCTTACCAACCTTCAATACGAAAACTTGGCAATGTTGATTGCTGTAAGGCCAAGGTTAGAATTGGAGAAGTAAATGACTAGCTCGTACCTATTATATCAGGCTGAGTTCAAGCATCACAAGGAGATGAAGTAGAAGCTAGAAATGACAAATGTTGAACTCTACATTCTCAGGGAGCACTTCACCGATTAATAATCAATAGATGAGAACCTGGCCTATAGAATGAATGACTACAAGAAGTTGCAAAATGCTATCAAGGTATTTGATGTTGAATGTAAATAATTCACATTTAGGTTTATCAATGTAAAGGAGTTATTCCCTATAATGTCCTATTTGTGGGATGTTTGTATATTGACCTAATAGGAACTACTATGTGGACCATATATGATCCCCAAAGTAAGGAGGAGAAGATGAAAGCATTGCTAGATGCTTTCCATCTTTCGCCAGCAAATTGCAGCTGTAATGAAACAATCACAACCATAGCCTCCACCACAACAGCTGCATGTACTAGAGGTAAGAGAAGATCCTTTGGCACCTCAAGAACCTCCATTGCCTAGGATTTTTTTATTTTCTTTTCATATTCAAGTCATTAGAGGAGTTATGTTATCAATTTTTGTAATGGTATTGAATTTTGTTGTTATGAACATCAATTTTTGTAAAAATTGTAAATCTGTACACTTGGAGACTAGTATCAATTAAGTCAATTTGTGTGTCAATCAGTTAGTCAATAATCCCATACCTTTCCAAAATTTTGTAAGAAACTTGTTCCTCCTTTTGTTCACTCAAGGACAAGTTTTCATTCAGTCATGAGGGATAATGACTTGTTACGAGTTGATTGCCTCAACATGTGGTCTACTACGTTAATGTGTACATGTCAACGCAGTGTCTTGTATCACCTATATAATGCGTGTGCCTATCACATTTATGGAATTCATTGATTTATAGTGTAATCAAACTCTTACATTTTGTTTCTTCCAAAGTTAAAATATCTTCTAAGTGCCTACAATAGGAGTGAGAAGTGTACAAATCTTTATTCGAGCATCAATGTACCTGAACGCTTTGGTGTAAACAACAATAAAGACGAGCTTTCTTCATAAACCTTGTAGCACTTGGACTTACTGCAATATTTACTTTAATGCATTTATTTTTTATGTAATTTGTGTTTATGCATTTATTTAATTTATTATTAATAGATAATTAATACACATAAGCACGACCATCTCAAACATACAATTAATGCTTGGTAATCCCAATAGCACTTAACGCTTAGTAACTTAGTACTGTTGCAATGTGTTCGAGATGTGTATAATAAATGGGAACTAATGCTTATGTTAGGATTAGTTAAAGCATTAATTAGTTATTAGATTAATTAAACATTTAATTACTCTATTTTGGGTACTTAGGTGAGTTAAATGAAAAATATAAAAATGATAAAAATCATATGCCTTAATTACACTTAAGCATACCATTGCACCTGACAAGTGGAACTGGGAAGACAACGAACATGTCTTTGAGATTCACTACCTAGGTAAAGTATACTTCAAGAGCTAAAGTTTGCAGAATTCGACCAAATTGCTTTGTGAATGCTAGTGATTCATATGGTTGGGCATAGGGATTGCTAGCTGCTTATCAATTTTAAAGAATTAATCTTAAGAATTTATTATTGATAATAGTTTGCATCAAGCTTTTCTAGAAATTTTTTGGAAGAATTGCAAATATATTTTAACTTTTAATTCCAAAGTTACATATAAGATTATTACCAAGAATAATTTTATTCAAAAAAAAATTCAATAATGCATGGAAAATGCAATTATCATTGTACTTTTGGATAAAGAAAATGAAAGATACTTTTGGAGAGTTCCAAACTTTCTAAAAATTCATAATTCTTTATATTATCTTATCCATCAAGGTCTTTCTATCTATACTTATTGATGAGTAGCGAGGTACCCCTACGCCCAACTATACGAATTATAAGCATTTACTCACAATCCGGTTGAATTCTGTTGATGGGACTAGTTGTGCATCTAAATCATTATGCCTTGATCATAGTTTGCTCTCTTCCCACTTGGACTAGTGGTAGCTTTATCACATATGGTTTAGTCTAAAGTGAGGCATATGATTCTTAATGTTGTTCAGTCCTAAGCTACTCTTAATGATGATAAAGAAATTAGTTGTTTAATCTAATTAACAATGGAAAGTAAAATCTAACTAGCCTATGTGTGATGAATATCCATTCCTAACCTTCCATACACGCCTTGGACTTCATGCAACTACCACTGGGATTACCAAGCATACCGTTACTAGGCATACCAAACGATAACACTACTAGGTTACCAAGTAGTTACACGCAAGCACTTGGGATTAGTCCTACTCATTATGCTTAATGACAAAAATAATAATAAAGAGCAATGAATGACAACATTAATTGAGGAAAATAGTAAACATTTAAGTAATTAACAATAATAAACCTAAGTGGATACTGCAATGATGGAAGTAATCTTGATCTTTATTGTCAAACATGTAATGTGTCCAAGTACGTCACACTCGAATAAGGATGTCATATAATCACTTAACATTACATTACGAGCATGCATTCAAAACTAACAAAACTTAAAGTCTATCAAAATCTGTAAATCTATCTCTCTATGTCTATATCTATATCTCAACCATGCATCCAAGTGTGGTATTTATATGCTAGCACAGAAGGGGTGATATTGGATCCCCAACATTAGAGGTTGTGCCTTGATATTGAATACCCAACATCGTGGCCTTGATATCGAATACCCTATATCGCAACCTTGCAAAACATGACTCATCATACCCCCACGACTAAATAAAAACTCGTCCTCAAGTTAAACAAAAATGAGGAACAAGTTCTTTACAAAATATTGGGAAGGTATGGGATTATTGACTAACTTAAATAAGCACATAAATTGACTCTTTCAAGCCACAGTGGTGTTTTACAAAAATGGACACATCATGAAAAAACAACAAAATAATAGAATAACAAAATTAGGGGAGTTCATGTAGTTTGTAGAGGTGGTGGCTCTTCCATGGGTTGCTTCCTTTTGTCGTCAGGCTTATGCAATTTATAGTGATTTAGGAGTGCTTGCAACTTCTATTCCTCCATTCTTGGGTCATGTACCATCTAGGTTGATGATGTGATGTGTGCTAGAACTGGTACATCCCATAGACATGGTAGTTGTGAAAACATTTGATTTGTTTTCATGTACCATGTTGCGAACTACCGTCATTCCTCCTTGAAAGTTCTAGACTTTTCTTTTAGTTCATGATAACCAGTTAATCTTTTGGCCAAGTCTGAGGCTACATCTCTTTACCTATGGTAGTGAGCCTTAATTACTTTTAATTTCGAGTTTGCCATGTGGAGTTTTTGTAGAGCATTTTACTTGACTGCAAACTCTTTTTCATACAAGGCATAAGTGGTTGCTACTTGTTGTTCCAACTTATTTCTAGGACAACCTATTGTTAACATGGCAAGGGTGGCATAGTGAAGGTTAGCCAATGCCATGTACTCTTTCAAATCTTCAATCTATAGGTCCTTATTCTTCACTTTTGCTTCATGGACTAGAGCATAACTATCCAAGATGGGTTGCTAGTTAAGATTCTACACTAACATAGAACTAATGAAGGTCTTTACCATTTGGATTTCTTTTTCACTAATTTGTTTGTACATGCTAATTTGGTCCTAGAAGTGCTCCTTCAGCTTTTCATGTTTCTTGGCCTCATTTTCCCACATGCTTATCTCAATTGCAAATTTTTGGTGAATTGTGCGGACCTCCTCCATTGATAGGGTTCAATTTTCTCTAACCAATCTACTTATATCTTAGTTGACCTTCACCAATTGCTCTCTTAATTAGTGGATACTTTCTTCCAAGATGTTCTTCTATTTGTTGATAGTGGTCAACCTGACATTATTAGCAACAAGCTACTTGTTCTCATCTTGTGTAGCAATCAATGCCTTCTTATGGGCATATGCTTAGGCTTCGGCGATTGAGGCATTTCAAACTACTTTCTCCTTTTCTTATTTAATAGCTTTATTCTATTTAATTAATCAACCTAATTACTTTGTTTGGAGCTGTTCTAACTGGTCAGGTGTAATGAATTGAGAAGGATCCCTTATTTCAACTTTTAGGACAACAAGCTCTTGTTGCAATCTATGCACTTCTACTTCTGCATGCTTTGCTATAGTTTTTGCCATGAATAGTTTTCCTTTTATGGCGATGAGGTTAGATTGTACTATAGTGACACCACTGAGGATGTCAAATGGAGTTGTCATTACTTGTCTAGTCTGCAGCAATCTGTTAAGCAAATCCTTATGGGCCACAGGAGTCATTGAAGTTCCAGTTAACATTTGTGCATCTATGGCTCTAGTCAAATTTATCAGGGACATAACAAACATATTAAAGGATTTGTTAATTTGGTCTATGATAACTTCTGCTATGCCTATCACATCTTGGTGCTGCATGGCCACGACTATGACACCTTCTCTCATTTTAAGCATCACTTGAAAAGATGTGGCATTCCTAGAGATCTACTATGTGGGCCTTTTCTCCTGATTGCAAAGAAATCTGCCCGCTTAATGGATCGATAGAAATTGTAGATTGGACAACATCATTTATGACTTGAAAGAGGTTTGATTCATCCCTACTTCCCCAATTGAGAGTTTCAACTATTCTTTGCAAATGGCTCATTACAGGCCTATAGTCTTATAGTGGTGGCGATGGATCTTGTGGTTCTCACTGTTGCACTGGTTCTTGCTCGGGCTTCTTTTCTAGTTCTTGTTTTGACTCCTTATCTAGTTCTTATTCATCACCAACGTCTTTCTTAGTGCTGCAGATTTGAGCAATTCAGCGAAGAAAGCATTCTGAGCCCTCTTGGGAACATCATTGGTGTAACCTAGGATTCCAACGCACTTGCACAGCTTTCTAATTAGGAAAGGGAATGGAAGGGTCAACTTCCCTACCTTTTTTCCCTTAAATCGCCTTTGAATTTCCATGAAGTATAGTTGGGCAAGATTGACATTATATTTGCCCATCAAGATTGAACTTCCTCTGGCCACACAAGTTGATATTTTTTTGAGCCCTTTAGTTGAGAAGAGGTGGTATGTGTCAATTTTAAAGTAGATCCTCTCTTCCAAAGTCAACTCGTTGTATATTTTGTTTTCTTTGTTGTATGTCTACTTTAACCATAGTTTCTTAGTTTTTGTGTTAGACCTTGTAGATAGATGCGCTACCTTGGCTCCCACATTAGGTATGTTCAAAGCCTTTGTGATGGCCTTAACTGAAAAAGAGATAGAGACTCTACTAATGTTGATGATGGTGCCTTCTTCCTTATTATGCAAAAATTAGCATGTCTCACAGAGGTACCATTCCCCTCTTTCCAAGAGGATATGCCATAAAGGTAATGCCTAAAGCTAAGTTCTAACCACCTTAGTCATGAATGACATGAAGTTCATTTCCATGATGACCATGGTCAACATGGATCACTCTTGGATGACTTGGAGGCATTCTTGGGACAACATGAGGCATTGTCCTTACGTTAGAGCCTATGGTTTAATGGCCTCACCTTGGACTGATTGCCCTTTAGCAAGAGCCTCTTGATGAATGCTAAACAACTAGGCCTATTGTTATTCATGCTCAACTAGTGGACCTTGTTCTCCTAATCAGTCTCAACTATCTCTCAGGCATTTGCTTATGCCTTGCAAAGGTCCTTATCTACCTCTTTTTTGGGGCCATCTACAATCAATCAAGGATTTAGAGTTACTAAGACGTTTCCCATTTATCCTTAACAGGGTTATACCTTATCCATGACATTAGTTCCATTAAGTTCTTAAATCATGTGATTGCAAAGTTAGTAAAATTTCAAGAAAAATGCCCAAAAAATGTTAACTACTTTTATGACCCTTTGAAATTGGCTTCTTTTTCCTTATGTATAGCTTATAATGATTGTTATGATCCTTTGGGGTGAGAGAATTAAAGGTTCTAGCATAAATATGATTGTTTATTCATTAAAATACTTAAGGTTTTTAGCATTCTTACCCTTATAATACCTTTCAGGTGAAAGCAAATTTCAGAAAATCAATGCAAGTTTTCCATACAAGCACCCTCCCCCAACTAAATTGAACACTTTGGGATCAACTAGGTTTAAAAAGCACAAAAATTGGAGCGGTATGGAGCAAGATAAGCTAGTTGCGCAAAGCTCTTAGTTGAGAGAGAAAAATGTAAAAACTCCCTTAGCTTCAAGTGATGATAATGAATTTCTTAACATCGTGGGGTCCTATTTATAACTTTTATGGACATGATATTGGGTATTTGACATTGAGTCCCACCTGATATTAGGTAGTCAATATGGGGGTTCTTGAAAATGCATTTGATGAGGACATTCAATATGGAAAACGAAGCTCTGTGATTGGTTGGAAGGTTTCATGTAAAATCCAAAGTGCTGGTATAAGTGAGAATTCATATTTAGACACTAGTTGATGAGACGCGATTTACAGTAGGCCGCGATATCGCGGCCGACGCCG
>MNCI01015281.1:63836-79841 GCA_015680685.1 Gnetum montanum
AATGAGATCACTTCATCCATCCATCCATCAAGTCTATGGTTTCCCTTAGCTTGGAAATGTACAGTTCCCTTCCAATAAGAACTTTAACGAACCGGTGACTGGGCATTTCTCAAACTAAGGACGGACTCAAGGATTTGAAACGGGTGTGACTTCAAGGGAACTTGGTGCTCTTGTGTTGGTCATTCACTTGGGTGCTTGGATGGTTTCTTCTTGGGTTTTCGTACCATTCCGATGTAACCCAATAATCGGACGCTGAGACAATAAAAATAAAGAAGTCTTTGCATGGTGTGGTCCCCACTCATAAAAACACAAAACAAGAAAAAGAAAAAAAAATGAAAAAAAAAACAAAAGAAAAAAAAGAGAGAAAAGCTAAAAAGTTAAAAGTGAGGATTCAAAGCACACCCCTTAGACGGAATAAATGTGGGCTGCAAGCACTGGTTATGGAACCAAAATGTTCCCTCTAACTAAGGCCCCTCTCACTTCCCATTCTCTCTGTCGTTTTGTCGGAATGGTGGTGGCTTCTCGAAGTTGCATCCTTGTTACCCAAGTGGATGATTTAACCAACTGCATTGATGCGAAGTCACTGGAAGTGGTTGGTTTGAGCCCAGAGTTGGAATGAGATTCGCCAAGTCACATTAATCATGTAACACACAAGGGGCTGTACACCACCTTGTTCTTGGGATTCCATTCCACTTCTCTTCTTCCCATCCTTCTCTCCATTGTTCACCTCATTGCCGGTTGTATCATTGTATATACTTTAGTTGATGCTTTGTTTTCTTTTTGGTAAATTCTTCCGGTTAAGACTTTAACTCTTGTTTCCAAAGGACATTCCCAGAGCCCACGGACTCTTTGAATGTGGGATTGTCAGGGCATTAAGGGCATGAGCCTGCTTTGGGGAGGACCCACTGACATTCCTATTTGGAACATTAGTTAACTTCTTTTCCTTAACGTTTTGCAATTAATTAACATTTTTGTTCATTTCCATCATGACATCCTTTTTATCGATGCCATAGTTGTCCCTTTTTACCTATCATTCCTATTCCTTTTCTCTCTCCATTCTAACGCTACCGGAGGTTCGCGATTAGTCATGGGGGTACGGGGCCTGATTTTTCGATTTTTATCCTAAGCCCCGGATTTTTTCGTTTTTCTTCCTTACCCCTATGCCTTCGGTAGTCATCATCTATATTTTCCCAGATCCATATCAGCCATACCACACCTTAGCCAGTGAACCTAAACCGAAGCAAGGTATGCTTTACTTAATGATTCAATTACCCTTGCTAATATATGATGGTGTTGTGTGTGCAGATGGCAATCATACAACAACAGAATGGATCTGGAGCAGACACTTGGAATGGAGCAGCGCTGAAGCAGCATGCAAGGAGTGGAATTGATAATGCGCTTACAGATGGACAACGAAAGGCGCAATCTAGGCGTTGGCAGCAACAAGACTCTTCTCTTTTCTTCTCTTCTATTCTCTCTCCTCTTTTCTCTCAGCTGCCAACTGTGGCCTGATGTCATTGTAATAAGGTGTTCACCCATGTTGTCATGAACACCAGTTTTTGTCAAGTCTTGTAATAAAGACCGTTCACATGTCATCCCATTAGTTCCATTTTCCCTAATAATCCCATACCTACCTGATATTATTGTAAGGAACTCGAGGACGAGTTTTCATTCAGTCATGGGGGTATGATGAGACGCGGTTTTCACTAGGCCGCGATATCGCGTACGCGATATCGCGGCCGACGCGATATCGCGTCTTCTCCTGCGATATCGCGTACGCGATATCGCGTCCCGCCGCCATATCTATAAATAAGAGGCGGCACTCCCTTCATTTCCCAATCCTGGCTAGTGTAGCGAAGCTCTGGCAGATTGATCACTCCAGAGTTAGAATTTTTCCCCATGTGCCCGCAGTAGGAGTCCTAGAGTGAACGGCTCTTTATTCGAGCAGCTTGTAACCTGAACCCAAGTTGTGTACGGCAATAAAGACGAACTTGTTTGGATAAACCTTGCAGCACGTGGTTTCATTTATTGCTTTATTTCCTGCTTTCCTAGTGCGTTCAAGTACGACTTGATTACGAGCGTCTACGGACGTGTACGGCTAGTCAAGGAATCGGCTGCTTGACGCAATGCATGAGTACGACTCAATTACGAGCATTGGATGCTTGGTAACCCAGTAGCGTATTCCAGGATTCTGCGCTTGGTAACTCCCGGGTCTGATGTGTACGGCTAGTTGAGGAATCGGCTGCTCATTGCTAGGCTAGATCGTGTGATAAGTACGACTTAGTTACGAGCACCCACGGGTGTGTACGGCTGGCTAAGGAATCGGCTGCTTATCACACGTAGGCTAAATAGGTGCCTCAGTACGACCACTTCGAGCACTTGCGTTACGTGTGGCGATCCCAGTAACGATTAGCGTTTGGTAAGCTGCAGTTGCATAGTTCAGGGTGTGTCCGGTAAGTGGGAACGGATGCTGACGCTAGTTAATTTAGACTTAGACCTTAGTTAGAGTTAGCTTAGTTTCTCAACCCTTTCTCCTGGTAGCATAGAAGATAAGCCGAAAATACCAAAAAAATCACATACCTCAGACTTGCTTAACCATACACCGTGACACATACAAGCAAGCCTGGGAAGACAACGAACGATTAACCCCAAGTGTTTCTTGTGGCGTTAAGGCATTTAGTCTACGGAGTTCGACCGGATCACGCGTGCACGCTCGTATTCGTATGGTGGAGTGTAGGGGTACCTCGCCACTCATCACTAGTAGTGTTAAAAGACAAAATCACAACATTAAAAGCTTTAGAAGGTGGAAGAAAAGGGGTATTGGATTCATGGTATAGAATGGATAGATTATATGATAAGGGAAGTTATTGAATTTAACATTTATGCAGTTGGAAGGTTCAAGATGATGCGGTTGTGTTAGACAAGTACAAGTTACAATAGTTACACAAGTGGATCCTTCCCAAAGCAGGCTCTTACCGTTAATTCCCTTGTATAGCCACACCTAAAAATGTTCATAAGCACTAAAGGGGTTGAATGTAACGTTTACTTGTTGAACAAAACACATAGGTTAAAACCATCAATTTGAGAAAATAACTCTATGTTACACTAAACTACAAGTTAGGATCATATGAATAGTGAAATGAGATGGATTTTAGAAGGGATTTAAGAAATGGGGATGTGAGGTGCCTCACCATAGGCATAATGAATCCTTGTGTGTTATTAATGGTTAAAGTAATCAATAGCCCTTCTTTCCAAGATTCAAACCAACTCCAAACCATGTTGCAGTGACATCACATTGTTTTATCTCTTAGATTAACAACCACAAGACTACTACCATTGCAAGGAGTAGCATCACTTGATGTTTTGTCCAAGGGAGGAGTTTATTCATGGCATCCTTTTTTCATTTCCTTTTTTTTCTTGAATTCTAAGAAGCCACCAACCTTTAGGCATAGGTAACATGTCTTTCTAGTGGGACCCTTGGAAATTTATTTAGTGCCCTTTTATTTTACTCTTATCTACGTTAACCTTACTAGAGGATCACCTTCAGGCATGGGTAACATGTCTTTCTAGTGACATGGTAAGTCAACACTTATTTTACTCTTACTCCTATTTTTTTTAGATCTACAAGGATATAATCACAACCTTAGCAATAGGATAGAACATATAGAAGTGGTCAAAGAGATTCCATAAATCCCCTTGATGTTACATGCTTCATACCTACTTGGTTCTTCACTTTTTTGTCGAGGCACAATGATTATGAATTTATTCTTAATTTGATGATGAAGAAGAATATCATTGTGACCATGCTAAGAATCTCTTATTAATGGAATGAGTGGATGGATGACATAGCCTCATTGTCCAAATAATCAATCCCTCATGACTTGACAACATAGTGAAAACTTTATCTCAATGGGCTACATGATGTTATTTTATTCACAAATGAGATTACTGACAAAGGGAATGAAAACAAAATGTGGAAAAAGTTGAAAAGGATAAGAAAACTTTGTATCAAGAAATGAGAAAATGATAACAAATTGTAAAACAAAAATATGAAAAACACCTATTAATTTTGAAAGTTAGGATGGGGCATTTCCCCCACAACAAAGCATTTGATTGTGACAAGAATTAATAAGTGGATAGGTGGGCTCCATGCATTTGTGAAATAATGTCAAACTTTCATTTTCAAGCCACAGGTTTAGTGGTATCTTCTGGTTTAGTGGTGGTTACGTACACATGTTGTTACTCACACACTTGGTTGTTAAACATATGGTGGATTAGAGTATGAGTTTTGTGAACTTTGCAAATGTCTGACCCATGACTGCACCCTTTATCATGAGTAGTGATGAAGTGAATTTTTTCACCTACTCCAACATCAAATATCTGACATTGGAAATAAGATGTGATGTGAGGTATCCGACATCGCAGGGTATATGTTGGCCTATAAATATAGTGCCTAGGCTCCTAATTTGACTTGAGTTTTTGATAGTTTTTAGTTACAGTAGCAAAGCTCTTGCAGTTTATTTTCTCCAGAGTTAGAATATTTTCTGATTGTCCATAGAAGAAGTCTAAGTGTGTACGGTTCTTTGTTCAAGCACTGATGTACCTAAGCACAACAATGAGATAGGAATAAAAATGAACTCTTTTGATAATCCTTGTAGCATTGAGAATAGATTAATGTTTTATTTAATGCACTTTACTTTAATGCATTTGAATTAAGCAATTAATTTTCAGTTATTAATGCACATAAGCACGACCACTTCGAGCATAAATATAGTACTTGGTAACCAAGCAATGCTTAACGTTTGGTAGCCTAGCAGCACAATATGTGTTTAGGATGTGTTCGAGAAAGTGGGACGATTACTTATGTTAGGCTAGCTAGGAAATAGATGAATTAGATCTTAAATTACTCTACCTTTCATTCTTGTTGTAGGCAACTAAATTTATAAAATATAAAATAATAAAAATCACATGTATCACTCTGGACTAAACCATGCGTGACAAAGTTACCATTAGTCCAAGTGGGAAGATAGCAAACTGCGATTAAGGCATAGCGATCTAGATGCGACAACTAGTCCCATCCACGGAATTCAACGGGATCATGTGTGAATGCTTGTGATTTAGATGATTGGGTGTAGAGGTACCTCACCACTCATCATTGGTACCATTGCCCAGGATGGTGATAGTTATCTAGATTAGTTATATTATACATGATCACTGTAAAAGGTATTAACAATATATCTTTTAGAAAATATTAAATCACACATGCTATAAACCAACAATAATGTCTCTCCCACAAGGAAGTTGAAACACCACTAATTTCAGCGTAACACTACGAAATGAGAACAACTCCGAGCCTCTTGAGCTTTTGGGAGGAAAAAATTTGACTAAGGCATGGAACTCATGCTCAGTTTGTCAAGCTAGTTTACGCACGCTCAACTTGTCAAGCTAGCTTACTCACGCCAGGCTTGTCAAGCCAGGCTAACTCACGTTGGGCTTGTCAAGCTAGGATTGCCCTCAGCGTGAGCAACTCCAACGACTTCAAGATCAAGTCAAAGATGGTTCAATTTGAGGGTGCTAATCATCCTCAAGGGCCATTGTTATCCACTTCAAGTTTCAGCATTCGGGAGTTCAGATTTTGGGCCAAATTGCACAAATTTTCCTAGGTCACACTAACAGCGTGAGTACCGATCACACCCAGTGTGAACAAACTCCAAGAGTCTTAAAATCGAGTCAAAATGGTCTGACTTCGAAGGTGCAAGTCATCCCCAAGGTCCATTGATGACTACTTCAAGTCCCAGACTCTAGAATTCCAGACTTTAGGTCCAATAAATATTTTGTTTTGGCATTACCAGTCACCCAGTGAATGTTTATTATTTATTAATAATAAATAGTTTGTTTTAGCATTACCAGTCACCCAGTGAATGTTTATTGTTTATTAATAATAATTATTTTGTTTTGCCATTACCAGTCACCCAGTGAACATCTTATCCACTTTGTGTTAGTTTTAGCGTAAGTCTAAACAGGAAAAGCATAAAGCTAAGTTCAGAGTTCTCTTATGTCTACCTGATCATAATTTTGAGATTGATATCCATCTATACGGAAAAGCAGGTGGCCACGACAAGAGATAAAAAACCATCCCATACGGTCTTAGCCATAAACAAAAACCATGCAGGGTTCTATTCGAAACTGTCGAATTCAAAAAATGAGCCATAACCACCTCTAAACTGTAACGAGCCTTGACTTTCCAAAATCATTAAAAAAACAAAATGGGCACACTTTTTTAGGTACAAGGGATGCGGATTCTGTGTAGATATTATCCATATTTTTGGCCAAGAAAAGTGTCTATACAGTCTCGACGGTCACGCCTGGTTTCACCCCAACAATTGGAAGATGCTGTAACAATGAATTAGTAGTTTATTATTTGCGAACTACACTTCTTGTTTCTACTGTCGGATAGTTTTAGAATTTTCCCTGGTGAACTACACTTTCTGTTTCTACTGTCGGATAGTTTTAGAATTTTCCCTAGAGATGAGATAAGACTTCTAAACTTGTTTTGAAGATCTATCTCAGTTAACAATGTGATAGCTTTGGACAGCAACATGACAGTTTTCGTTGCAATGCATCCGTTCCAACCGATTCATTGTTATCTGGAAATGGTCTCATATTTTTCTAATAAATGGTAACTGATTCCTAGACCTTCTGACTTCTTGATGAGAGAACAAGGCACGGGGAATCAATTGCAGTGTAGCAGTTCAGGTCCCTTTCACAGTCGCTTACAGTCTGCATACACCATCACCGCAGAGCGCCCATGTGAAAGAAGATCCAGAACATTCAAACATCAATGGCATCAATGGCATCAATGGCTGGAGGTCAGTTTGATCTCTTTTTTCAAATTAATTTGTGCATTTTTGTTTCATGCACATTTGTAGATTAAGAGATCTGTTTTTACATGCTTCCGCTTGTGCAATCTGGTTTTGATGCACTAGAAAGATTTTTAACATTTGGTATCAAAGCCATAGATCTCTGCCTTGATGCTTAGTTTTGGTTTTCTGGGTTTTGCTGCATTGTTTCTGTCTGCAAATTTCTGCGATTTTTGTCTATGCATTTCGAGGTTTCTACAATTTTGTCTGCATATTTTTATGATGCTAGTAGATCTAGTGAGATCTGGAACCTCGATTTATGGTGCCCCTTTAGCTCAATTAGAATGAGTGCTTCAGCATTTGGATCCTTGATTTTTCATGTTGGCCTTATGTTTTCTTCTGGCCTTGGATCTGCTACGTTGAGAAAATGGTGCTATCTCGGGCAGTCTATCCGATTGAGGCAGTGGGTGCTATAGGAAGAGTAAAGGATTGAATATTGCTGTTGCTATTTCTGTAAGCGATGGATGGAATTTTATTACATGCGGTTTTCAATATGGCTATGAAAATAACGTAAACCGTTTCACACGTAAACTATTTATCATGTTGAATGTTGGCCTTGACATATTATTTTTCCTTTTCACGCTACGTGATGCTCCAATGAGGATTTTTATTTTTCCGATTGATTAATGATGGAACCTTTTATTTTTCCTGGTGGTATTTCTGAAATATCCTTTGACATGAAAAAGGAATTTTACTGCGATTTGGACATTAATATAAAGTTTTGTCTATTTCAAACACTATTTTTTTGAAATTTATTTTATCAATGCTTTGGAATCTAAGTACAGAAAAGGTCCTTGATAAATGCACTATTTTGGACATTTGAATTTAAACTGATGAGCTTTGAAATATTTAATTTGCTCACATGGGTGAGTAATTTTGGCATTTGGAATGATAGTTTTAACACTACCATTTTTTCAAAATAAGGATGCATTGATTTAAATGATTCATGTGGCAGAAAATATATATATAGATATATATTCCATTGTTGTTTTGAAAAATGGCAATTATGGATTCATGTTTTGGTGTTTTTCAAGCAAGAAATGATTGTAGGTTTTTTCATGCTTGCTTAGAATTTAATTGCATTTTGTCAATATTGATTTTGATGCATAATGTAATCGTATGTATAACAAAAAGAAAATAAAATTTTTGCATCATTTACTAGTGATCCTTATAATTTGTATAGTCATAGAGTGGCCATAACATCTTTGATTATACAAAATTATAAATTAAGAATTTTGGATCACATAAGTAATTCTGATTAATCACATGTAATATAATAGACTTTATCCCACAGGAATTTCTATTATATTTAATGTGGTCAATTAGGATGAAATGTTGAATTATTTTTCTTAATTTGCCCACAGGGATTAAGAAAAGACATATAATTCAATAGTTTCCTCATAAGGATATATGGATCTATTTGAATTAAAATTTAGCCCATAGGCAATTTTATGTCATTTGATTCATATCTTGCATGTTTTACATTGGTAAATGTGCCCTAAGGTATTTCATCACATATATAGTATTGTGATTAATCATCTGTCATATGATAGATTTTGTCCCACATGAATTTCCATTATATTTACAGTGATTAATCAGGGTGAAGCATTGAATTATTTTTCTTAATTTGCCCACAGGGATTAAGAAAAGACATATAATTCAATAGTTTCCTCATAAGGATATATGGATCTATTTGAATTAAAATTTAGCCCACAGGCAATTTTATGTCATGTGATTCATATTTTTGCATGTTTACATTGGTACACATGTCCTACAGTTTATAGCCTAAAATTTAGTGACATAAGCATGTTTATTTTGCAGCTATGCAACCTGTAAATTACTCTGACTTTAAATGTGACATTCCTGAATTGATGAGTGATAATTACAAGGTGTGGAAGGAGAGAATTCTCCTTCATTTAGGATGGATGGACATTGATTATGCTATCCGTAAGGATGAACCACCTATGGTTAATGCAACCATCCATCTAGATGATATTGGTCTTTATGATAAATGGGAGCGATCTAATCGTCTCTGCGTAATGTTCATAAAAACCAAGATCTTGGCTAGTATACGTGGATCATTGGAATAGTATAACAATGTGCGTGCTTTATTAAAAGCTATTGATGAAAAATTTGAAACATCAGACAAAGCGTTGGCCAGCACCTTGATAATGAAGTTTTCATCCATGAAGCTCACTGGAATTGGTGGTGTGCGTGAGCACATCATGCACATGAGGGACATAGCGGCTCAACTAAAAACACTTGAGGTTGAGATGTCTGAATCTTTCCTTGTGCACTACATCCTAAACAAGCTCCCACCGCAGTATGGACCCTTTAAGATTTCTTACAACACACATAAGGACAAATGGTCAATTAATGAATTGATGACCATGTGTGTGCAAGAAGAGGGTAGACTTGCCATGGAAGCGAAGGAAAGTGTGTATCTGGCCATGCAAGGAAAGAACACAAAACAAGTCAACACTAAAGGAAAGGGAAAAATCCCTCCACAAGCTGATATCAAGAAGGAATCTAGATGCTTTTTCTGTAAAAAGAAAGGGCACATAAAGAAAGATTGCCTTAAACATCAGAGATGGCTTGAAAAGAAAGGTACTCAATCCTCATTTGTTTGTTTTGAATCTAATATGGTTGATGTTAGTCATAACACATGGTGGATTGACTCCGGTTCTACAATCCATGTTACTAATTCCTTATAGGGATTAGCAAACCTAAGGAAGCCAGTAGGAAGTGAGTCATGCATCTATTCGGGCAACAAGATGCGCTCACATGTGGAAGCGATTGGCACATGCAAATTAGTTTTAAGTAGTGCTTTTGTTTTGGATTTGGAAAGGACATTTTACATTCCTTGTTTTTCAAGGAATTTAATTTCTGTATCAAGGCTTGTATCATTGGGATTTTCCTTTAACTTTTCAGATACTATGTTCAGTGTATCTTATAGATCTGAAATAGTTGGAAATGGTACATTAACAGATGGTCTTTTTCAACTTAATTTACAAAACGACACTTCTTACACTTCTATGCATGTTCATGCTGGCATTAAGTGATGTGTTATGAATGAAGAATCCTCTATGTTATGGCATCGTAGATTAGGCCATATCTCCATTGAGAGGATCAAGCACTTGGTAACTGATGGAGTACTTAGTACTCTTGATTTTACTGACTTTGACACTTGTGTAAACTGCATAAAGGGAAAGCAGACCAATGTGTCAAAGAAAGGTGCCAAGAGGAGTTCTGCCATATTAGAAATCATACATACGGATATTTGTAGTCCAGATATGGATGCATATGATCAACGGTATTTCATTACCTTTATTGATGACTACTCACGATACATGTATCTCTACTTGCTTCATCACAAAAATGAAGCTTTAGATGCCTTTAAGGTATTTAAGGCTGAAGTAGAGAAACAATGCGGTAAGCAAATAAAGATAGTGAGGTCTGATAGAGGTGGTGAATACTATGGTAGATACACTGATGATGGACAAGCACCTGGTCCCTTTGCTAAGTTTCTTCAAGAGCATGGGATTGTTGCCCAATACACTATGCCTGGTTCTCCGGACCAAAATGGTGTGGCAGAAAGAAGAAACCGAACATTATTGGACATGGTGCGGAGTATGCTTAGCAGCTCCAAGCTTCCTAAGTCTTTGTGGAATGAAGCCCTTAAGACGGCAGTGTATATATTAAACCGAGTTCCAACCAAGGCTGTCTCTAAGACACCATTTGAATTGTGGAAAGGTTGGAAACCGAGTTTGCGACATATACACATTTGGGGATGCCCGTCTGAGGTAAGAGTCTATAATCCACAAGAGAAGAAGCTAGACCCTAGGACCATAAGTGGGTATTTCGTTGGATATGCCGAACGGTCTAAGGGATACAGATTTTATTGTCCATCACATACTACTAGGTTTGTGGAATCAAGGAATGCTAAATTTCTTGAGAATGACTTGATTAGTGGGAGTCATCATTCCTGGAACGAAATTCCAGCGACTGATCATGCGGATGCTCAACCCTCTACTTCAAGTACTCGATTGATTGTTGTACACAACACGCCTACAGTACAAATACGTGATGTACATCCACCAGTCGTTGAAGTTCCACAAACTGCTGGTCAAGACATAGTAGATCCAGCTGAACAACAGATACCAGTTCCTGTTGAACAGCCCGTTGATCATCTTGCCCCTCAGGAGCCTGATGAACCAACATTAAGACGATCTACTAGAATAAAGCGATCAGCGATTCCTAGTGACTATATAGTGTATCTACAGGAATCTGACTACAACATAGGAGCCGAAAATGATCCTGACACGTTTTCACAAGCCATGAGTTGTAAGGAATCCGACTTATGGTATGATGCCATGAAAGATGAGATGAACTCTATGTCCACTAATGGAGTCTGGGATCTTGTCAAGTTGCCCAATGGTGTTAAAGCCATAGGATCCAAATGGGTCTTCAAGACTAAAAGAGACTCCTTGGGCAACATTGAAAGATATAAGGCTAGACTTGTTGCCAAAGGGTTCACTCAGCAGGAGGGAATAGATTACATGGAGACCTTTTCTCCTGTATCTAAGAAGGACTCCCTTCGTGTGATCATGGCATTGGTAGCTCACTTTGATTTTGAACTACATCAAATGGATGTGAAAACAACATTCCTTAATGGTGATCTAGAGGAAGAGGTTTATATGAAACAACCTGAAGGATTCTCCTCTAATGATGGTGAGCAATTGGTATGCAAGCTTAAGAAGTCTATATATGGCTTGAAACAGGCCTCCCGTCAGTGGTATTTGAAATTCCATGATGTCATCACTTCATTTGGCTTTGAAGAAAACATCATGGATCAATGCATATACCAGAAGGTCAGTGGGAGTAAAATCTGTTTTCTTGTCCTCTATGTGGATGATATCCTTCTTGCAACCAATGATCATGGATTTTTATATGCGGTGAAACAATTTCTCTCTAAGAATTTTGACATGCAGGATATGGGTGAGGCATCTTATGTCCTTGGCATTAAGATCCATAGGGATAGATCTAGATATATTCTGGGTCTATCGCAGGAAACCTATATTAATAAAGTTCTAGAGAGGTTTCGGATGAAAGATTGTTCACCAAGTATTGCACCCATTGTAAAGGGTGACAGGTTCAATTTGAACCAGTGCCCTATGAATGATTTAGAGAAAAGTCACATGAGCAACATTCCATATGCTTCAGCTGTTGGAAGCCTTATGTATGCTCAGGTCTGCACACGACCTGACATTGCATTTGCTGTGGGGATGTTGGGCCGATATCAGAGTAATCCAGGTATCGACCACTGGAAGGCTGCAAAGAAAGTCATGAGGTACCTTCAAGGTACAAAGGATTACATGCTTATGTATCGACGAACTGACCATTTGGAGGTGATTAGCTACTCCGATTCAGACTTTGCTGGCTGCGTTGATTCCAGGAAATCAACATCAGGTTATGTTTTTATGCTAGCTGGAGGAGCCATCTCCTGGAGGAGTGGAAAGCAAACCTTGGTTGCTACTTCCACAATGGAGGCAGAGTTCGTTTCTTGTTTTGAGGCTACTTCACATGGTGTATGGTTAAAGAGTTTCATATCAGGGCTTAGAATTCTGGATTCAATATCTAGGCCATTACAGATATTTTGTGACAATTCAGCTGCTGTCTTTATGGCTAAGAATAATAAGAGTGGCAGTCGAAATAAACACGTCAACATAAAGTACTTAGTCATAAGGGATCGCATTAAAAAAAATAAAGTGGTCATAGATCATATCAACACTGAATTAATGCTAGCTGATCCTTTGACCAAAGGAATGCCACCACGGTCATTCAAGGATCATGTCAGTCGGATGGGACTTGGTTCCATGATGTAATATGTTGTACAACATTACAGTGTTAATGAAACTCTATTCAGTTGTGCGTTTTCTCATACAGTTGTGCATAAAGTCATTAGAGAACACACACATAGGGTCGGACCGCGAATAAACATTGGGTTTGTTCATACAGTCAAAGTTACCATATAAAGGAATTAACTTTGAGAAATAATACATTGTAATACATGGAAGATACTACTCACATTAAGAGGAACTATCGCCATGATTCATGTATTTGTTTCTTGAAAGTTGGATATTAGAATAAATATGGAGACCAAGTGGGAGATTGTAACAATGAATTAGTAGTTTATTATTTACGTACTACACTTCCTGTTTCTACTGTCGGATAGTTTTAGAATTTTCCCTGGTGAACTATACTTTCTGCTTCTACTGTCGGATAGTTTTAGAATTTTCCCTGAAGATGAGATAAGACTTCTAAACTTGTTTTGAAGATCTATCTCAGTTAACAATGTGATAGCTTTGGACAGCAACATGACAGTTTTCGTTGCAATCCATCCGTTCCAACCGATTCATTGTTATCTGGAAATGGTCTCATATTTTTCTAATAAATGATTCCTGGACCTTCTGACTTCTTGATGAGAGAACAAGGCACGGGGAATCAATTGCAGTGTAGCAGTTCAGTCCCTTTCACAGTCGCTTACAGTCTGCATACACCATCACCGCAGAGCGCCCATGTGAAAGAAGATCTAGAACATTCAGGCATCAATGACATCAATGGAATGGCTGGAAGTTAGTTCGATTCGTTTTTTCAAATTGATTTGTGCATTTTTGTTTCATGCACATTTGTAGATTAAGAGATTTGTTTTTACATACTTCCGCTTGTGCAATCCGGTTTTGATGCACTAGAAAGATTTCTAACAAATGCAGCACCTTACACGGCCTGTTTTCGATGACAAGACAAATTAAAAAACAAGCCCTGAAAGTTGCCTTTGACGAGCATGGCCTTCAAATTCCAGCCCTTAACGACCCACGCAACCTAACGGCCCCAGTTCGCACGTTGCACGGCTATCTCGCGAGTCACGACTGCATTTAATATTACCATGGGTAAAGTTTTGAATGCAACCTTGTCGTCAGAGCAGCTGCCAAGTTTTTCGTTTGGAAACTTACGCAGAGACACCGTTCATGGACAATTCAATTAGCTATCCACACGTACCCCCCTAACGTGTCTGGCAAACACTTGGTTAATGCTGCACAGGTAACCACAGGTTAACATGCATGTTTATGTTCAACCCTGGCAGTGCCAGGGACGTCAACCGTGGTTTGCTTGGAAAGATTGCGCCAAGGACCACCTTTCGGCTAGCCTCTGCAAAAGGAAATCGTTAATGGCAGATGCCCGCGGCCGACCAAGTACGCAATTTTATGTTTGGCTCGAATTCGAAACAGTGAAAAACCGCTATGCCTTCATAAAGAAGGCAAGTTTGAGTGCAAAAATGAAACATGGCTGGCAGTTGTATTAGCAAAGAAAATTCCTACCGTAAAGCTTTTACAAAGGCATACATATATGCTTGTGAGCAACGTAAGACAGTAATTGACGCTGAGAAACATCAAGGGTTTGAAGAGGCTGCAAGTGGAGCGTAGACGCCTCCGGGCGGAGGAGGCCAGAATTCGCCGAAATTGCGAGGCAGCCGTCCTCGGTGGCGATACAGATAAACCGTGTAAACGGCCAGCGCGATGAATGCAACCACCAGCACGGCCGCTATCACTATTAGCACTATTACCAGTGTGCTAAGCCCGTGGTGGTGTCCTGCCACAACAAATAAGCCATCCAGAATATGAATCAAGCACTGCAACTCTTGAAATCAATGAAATCGAAGCTTTCTTTTTAGGATTTTCGGAAAGGAATAAACTATGGCAGCTGAAAGCTTGAAATCTATAATATGTAGTTACAAATCAAGCACCGAGAAAATCATAAAAAACACCGTGGTTCTTTAAGTTTTTTGAAGTCAATTGAAATCCAGAGGGTCTACGGGTTTCACAATTCAGGATGAATTTGAAATCAGCAATCCATGACATAGAAATAGCTAACTAAAAAAATAATCGTATGGCAAAATTAAGAGAAAACTAAGCTTTAGATCTTCTTCGGCGAAGCTTAGAAAATATCGAAATACCGCCATTTAAATCCGTAGCCTGGAGTTTGAAACAAGACACCGAGAAAATAAAAAAAATACGGCATTTGAAATCAAATGAAACTGGAGCTTTCAAAGTTCATCCAAAGCAGTAAAACTTGACTTCTTTGAAATCAATGAAACTTCAAAGACGATTCAACGATGTTTCAATGAAATTTCAAACCTTGATGTTTTAAAAGTCTCTTAAAATCCAACGAAACTGAAACTTTCAGAACTCTATCAGGTCAATAAAAAGAAAGCTTGGGAAATTCTCTGAAATCACGGAAGCTTCAAACACGAATCAAGGACTACTGCAAAGACAAATCACATATCGCATTGAAAAATGAAAATAAAAAACCTCTGCAAATTCGCTCGTAAACTCACCTGGCGGAGGCGGCGGGGATTTGGAAGGCGTAGGAGGAGACACGGCCGGTGGAGGCGGAAGAAACGGAGACGGAAACGGTGGAGGAGGAGAAAACCACTCCGGAGACGGCGGAGGAGGATTAAACCACTCCGGTGACGGCGGAGGAGGCGGAAGAAACGGAGACGGAAACGGTGGAGGAGGAGAAAACCACTCCGGAGACGGCGGAGGAGGATTAAACCACTCCGGTGACGGCGGAGGAGGCGGAAGAAACGGAGACGGAAACGGTGGAGGAGGAGAAAACCACTCCGGAGACGGCGGAGGAGGATTAAACCACTCCGGTGACGGCGGAGGAGGCGGCGGCGAAGAATACCAGTCTGGACTTGGCGGAGGAGGAGAAGAATACCACTCGGGCGGAGGAGGAGAAGAATATGACTTCGGCGGAGAATACCACTCTGGACTTGGCGGAGGAGGAGAAGAATACCACTCGGGCGGAGGAGGAGAAGAATATGACTTCGGCGGAGAATACCACTCTGGACTTGGCGGAGGAGGAGAAGAATACCACTCGGGCGGAGGAGGAGAAGAATATGACTTCGGCGGAGAATACCACTCTGGACTTGGCGGAGGAGGAGAAGAATACCACTCGGGCGGAGGAGGAGAAGAATATGACTTCGGCGGAGAATACCACTCTGGACTTGGCGGAGGAGGAGAAG
>MNCI01015281.1:80071-96786 GCA_015680685.1 Gnetum montanum
GGCGGAGGAGGAGAAGAATACCACTCCGGACTAGGCGGAGGAGGAGAAGAATACGACTTCGGCGGAGAATCCGGATTTGGCGGAGGAGGAGAAGAATACGAGTCCGGACTTGGTGGAGGAGGAGAAGAATACGACTTCGGCGGAGAATACCACTCCGGACTTGGCGGAGGAGCAGAAAAATACGAGTCCGGCGGAGAATACCAATCCGGACTTGGCGGAGGAGGAGAAGAATACCAGTGTGGCGGAGAATACTTGTCAGGACTTGGCGGAGGAGAAGAAGAATACCAGTCCGAACGATCCCAGTGCCAACTTGGCGGAGAATCCCAGTCCGGACTTGGCGGAGGAGGAGAAGAATACCAGTCTGGCGGAGATGTCTCCCATGGCTGCAAAATGACCGAGTCTGAAACTGAAACTAACGATTCTGAGCAACGAACGCCGCTGAGGAACAGGAGGAGCCCAAGAGTGGCGATGAAAGGAAAAAGCTCCATGACAACATAACGCAACTGTGTTAGGCCAGCTGATGCAGTGGAGCAAGGAGGCCTGGGCTTTTAATGGCCCATCGAGCGCGGGTTTTTGGCGCGACTTCCGTAAACGTGCTGTGCTTGTCTGAGATCGAACGGTAGGTACTGCTGCAGTGAGAAGGTGGTTTTTCCCAGCGGTTACTCGCGTTCCTCCACCTACTACCACAGCACGGTTTGGGACTTTCGGTTTAGGTTCGGCTTTGCAATGCCTCGCAAATGTATGTGATCACGGCATTCACGTGTCGCTGTGCGGCCCAGATTTGGGTTAGAATCCGGCCACTAAAGATAATCGTCAAAAGATTTTTACCGCAACGAAATAGCGGACCGCCGCATATGGAGCATGCTTTACCCAAAGGGTAAAACTTTAACGGTAACTTGTCTTCTTCATCGGGTCACCACGGTGTTGTAAGGGAGAGGTGATTCAAGTGGTTGCCTTAATCTCTTTTGCAGATGTTGTTATGTCTCCTTCTAATTCTTTAAATTTTGTTAAGTGTGGTTAATCTCTCTACAACAATTTTGTTCGCTTTGTTTCCATTAATGTTGTAATTTTATTGCTTAGGGCCCTCAAGCCTATGGCTAGGCCCATCTTTTAGGTCCCCTCTACGTACTAAAGCTCCACCTAGATCTTTTGATCCTATTTTGTATACTTAGTTAAATTACTTCAAGTTCCAACACCATCTACAAATAGGATAGTGTGTACCAATGTCATCATTGCCACAATGCCTTTACACTATAATAAGGTAATACCCTTGGCATAGAATTTATAACTTGCATAACAATATGATATGTATTCTAATTATTAAGTTATAGCATTCTTTATTCATAAGAACGAGGTGTTAGCTTAGCGGTAAGATTCTTGGTTTAGAAACTTCAAATTATATATTTGATTTTAACGAAGAGCACCAAGTTATAAAAGTTCTAATTATGTCCCATATTAGCTGGCTATATATCCTAATTCAAGTAATTTTATAACTAAATCAATTACCAAGTCTCTTATCATTTGACTTCATTTCATATCATTTAATTAATTTCTATGTAATCATGCTTAAGTCTAAAGTATAAGGCAATAGGTATGGCAATGTTAGCATCGTACCTTCAACTCATCACTTACCAATTAATATACCAACGATAAAGGATTCCAAGATTATTGATGTGGTACATTTGTGTTGGATATTGATAATTTTAAAAAGTAAAACACGTAATCACAAACATTTTGGAATTAACAAGGCTATGAAATTTGTTACATTACATGATAAAAAAATAAAAATTAGAAGGCTATGAAATTTGTTACATTACATGATAAAAAATTAAAATTAAAAGTATTTTAACATTGAATGAGCTTACTAGCGGTATGCACAACTAATGATTGAACTCCCAAACTTATACTAGAAGATACTTTAACAATAAGTGCATGACCAACTGAAATCATGCTCATGCTTATGTATGTGTAAGGGAATTTGAGATGTTTTTTAAGCATCTTTTTCAAAATCAAGGATATCATATGGAATTAAACTCTAATCTTTAAAATATGATAAATTTGCACTAACCACAAGAACAAACAATTGTATAGCTACGTGGAAATAAGATAATACCTATATAGCTTAGGAGCAATCCATTGGAATCAAACTTGGGACTTAAAGTATGCAAGTCACATTACTTGACTAACAAATCATATGCATTCATAAAAATTACAAACAAAACAAATAAAGTTTAACTTAGGTTTAAGTTGCTATGTTTAGTGATGTTAATTATATATTACTTCATGATTAGTATGCATGAACTTGTTTCATATCAAGTGAAGGTCTATATAATTTCAAAACCAAATCAAATGATGAAATTAAGACTTTAACAATGTAGTGTGAATAAAGTTGTTTATGTTTAATCTACCACCGCTAATGATAAACCCTTGGTAGAGTTTAAAACTACTACACACAATCAAACCTTGTTAATGAAATAATGAGGTGTTAGCTTAGTGGTACGAGTCTTGGCCTATGATGAGTGGCGAGGTACCCCTACACTCAACCATACGAAACGAGCGTAGCACGCGCGATCCGGTCAAACTCCGCAGACTAAATGCCTAAACACCACAGGGAACACTTGGGGTTAATCATTCGTTGTCTTTCTAGACTTACTTGTTGTTGTCACGGTGTATGGTTAAGTAAGTCCGAGGTATATGATTTTCTTGGTATTTTCTGGTTTATTGCCTATGCTAAACGGTGAAGGGTTGAGAGACTAAAACTAATTCTAACTACAGCACTAAATCCTAGCGTCAGCATCCATTCCCACTTGCCGTACACACCCTGAACTGTGCAACTGTGGCTACCAAACGCTAATCGTGACTGGGATTACCACACGTAACGCACGTGCTCGAAGCGGTCGTACTGAGGCACTTAACTAACCTAAGTGTGACAAGCAGTTGATTCCTTGACTAGCCGTACACATCCATAGATGCTCGTAACCAAGTCGTACTTGTCCCACGCTCTAGGAGGTAAGGGGAAGAGAATCTACTCGCGATGAGTAGCCGATTCCTTGGCTAGCCGTACACGTTCGTCAATGCTCGTAACCAAGTCGTACTTGTCCTGCGCTCTAGGAGGTAAGGGGAAGAGAATCTACTCGCGATGAGTAGCCGATTCCTTGGCTAGCCGTACACGTTCATCAACGCTCGTAACCAAGTTGTACTCATGCCGCGTTACTAGGAAAGCAATAAATAACATTAATTAAACCTATCCATGCATTGNTTGGGGGACTCCTACTGCGGGCACATGGAAAATATTGTATCTCTGGGGTGATTAATCAGCCAGAGCTTCACTACTTTATGCCTAGGATGTCAAATGAGGGGAGTGCCGCCTCTTATTTATAGATTTGGTGGTGGACCACGATATCGCGTATGCGATATCGCAGGGAAGGATGCGATATCGCATCGGCCGTGATATCGCGTACGACATATCACGGCTTGTGTAATTCGCGTCTCATCAGCCTAACCCTAGGTCACAAGTTCAATTCTATTAGGTAGCATTGAGTTATAAACTTCTATAAATCTTGGGTTGGACTTATGTTTTAATTATTTGAAATTCCAACACCTTCAAACCTTACTAGTGAAAGCATAACTTAATTGCTAAACTTGTTACTTTGCATGTGATAAGTTGTGAGCTCAAACATCATTATTTTCATCTATATTTTACTTAAGTTATAGTAAAGTTTTTTTAGAGGGTAGTGATAGGTGAGGTTTTATCCTAGGATATTCCCCTACACTAGCACATGCAAAGGGATGTCAATTTAACATTCTAGTTTTGAGTATAGCATTGTGTGAGTAAACCACTTGACTAACCAGTTTCTTATGTTCTACTAAAGTTAGTTATACAACTCAAGATGCATATAGTTAATGTTTTAGTTTTAAGAGCATTGCTTATAGTGGTCCTTCCAACTATAACCAATGGAATTAAAACAATGAACATGCATTGTAATCCCTCATGGAACATGTGCAATGCTCACAATCACACACACATGTTATAATTCCTTAACGAATAGGTACAACACTGATGAATCGTGGTTTGTCAAGTGTTGATATCGGACCCTTGACATCAAACCCTTGATGTTAGACCCTTGACATCGGACCCTTGACATTAGACACTTGACATCAAACCCTTGATATCAGACCCTCGATATTGAACCCTCGATATCGGGTATGTGATATCACGGCCTAGGTAATGATATCGGATACACAATATCATGATTCCTGTGTAAGCCTATAAATACACCTTTGGGCACATAAGAAGAGGGGGGTTAGTTAGTATTAGAGTAGAATATTTTTGTCATTTTTTAGTTCATGTCAACCCTTTCCCCAATGCATGCCCGCAGTATGATGATTGTAATTGTATAGAACCTTTATTTGAGTGTGACATACTTGGAAACGTACATGATCGGCAATAAATATCGAGATTACTTCATCATTGCAGCATTCACTTAGTTTAATTGCTTACTGTTATTGTTACTTATTACTTTCTTAATTAATATTTTTCTACCTTCATTTCTTATCCCTGTTATTAAATGTGGAATGAGTACAACTTAATCATGAGCATTTAAGTGTGACTACTTGGTATCCCAGTAGCGTACTTAGGACATGTGCTTGGTAATCTAGTAGTAGTACACGAGGTCCAAGATGTGTATGGATCATTAAGGATGGATGCTCATCACACTTAGGCTAGCTTAGATTCTCTTCTCCCATTCCTTCTTAGGTTAATCAAAGTTATTTTCCATTGCCTCTAGGAGTAGCACTAGCTTAGGACCACATCATACACGTCACTCTGGACTAAACCATACATGACAAAGAAAATACTAGTCTAGGTGGGAAGACAACGAATTGTGATCAACGTGTAATCATCTAGATACCACAACTAGCCTGTCTACGAAGTTTAACTGGATCATGCGTGAACGCTCGTATTCGTATGGTTGAGTGTAGGGGTACCTCACCACTCATCAAACACTACACCTGAAAAGCAAGAAATGGCTCCTAGTTACAACTTCAATGGCCCAACACCATGCCATATAGTTATGACCTTCTTAAATAAGGGAGAATTGTCATAGCTCAATGAAACAAAAATTAAATAAATATTTTTTGATGTTATAATGTCTATAGTATCAACAATAGAAATAGGGAAAATCATGAGTTTTATTCACTACGCAAATGCTAGACTCTAAATTGACCAAATGGTTCCTAGCTATGCAAGCAAGATAGCACTCTGACAAAGTCTAGCCACAGTTGTGAAAGCAATGGCTCAAAATACACACAAAACAAGAAGGAAATCAACTTACACAAGGGAGAAAGAGCTCTTCGCACAAACAGGATGCCAAAACCCAAAATGAAATGTCTAAGTTATCAATGTTGTGTGAGAGAGCTCTTCTTGACTATTTATAATTCTGACAATGTAATGGTGGAGGTTTGTCAATGCCCAAGCATCAATGGAGGTCCATCAACATAGCCTTGGCCAATCAGATCATACTTTGACAGTTGGACCCAAACTTGGGCAAGTAGGGGATGCGCTAATGCACAAGTGTGCTAACTCCCTTGCATCAATGCATCCCCCACCCCTTGCACCAAGAAACCAAGGTCAATCTTGGATGAAACCTGAAATCCAATAGAACATGTTGGAAGGGCCTTAAGGTGCACAAACGAGGTTAGAACATTGTAAGGGGCTTGAGACATGCTCACAAACCAAAAGTGTGATACAAAAGGCAAGGAGGCAAGTCCAAGAGACACAAACCTTAACTAAACACGCTATGACTACAAGCACAGGGTGCATTAAATACTTCCCAAGTTCAGGTTCGATTTACAAATTGCTACTAGATGGCGCATCACTCACTCTTATTCAAACCTAGTTTGATCGACATTAAATAAAATCAAAACACATTATTTAATTTAAAATGAAAACTTTACTATGTTTATAATGGCCATCACATCACTGTTAAAATTTGCATAGACATACACCTACAACACATTTTAACCATGTCCACGTACTCCATGCATTTAACAACCAAACATTTATCTACAACACCTTTTAACCATGTCCACACACTCCATGCATTTAACAACCAAACATTTTAAACATGTCCACATACTCCATGCATTTAACAACCACACATTTATATTGTACCGTTTGCATTGATTGTGGACAATGTATTTCTCTTTTATCATTTGCATCCGAGAATGAGCATATATCTGCCAAAGGTAATTAGGTGTATGTATTTATGGAAGTTGGTACGTATTTACAACCCTCATACTTTTGCTCCTGCCGATTGTTAAAGGGTGTTCATTTATGGGATTTAGTAATACACGTAGACATATAACATTATTCTGACATGTTACACGTAAAATCTGTTCCAGCATGAATGTATAGTTTTCATTCTATACGTGATGTTTAAAGGACGAAGGGAAACGCCACAGAGGCTGGCAAAGTCTAACCATGGTTTATTCCTCAAACCTGAGGAGCACATGTAAAGCTTTTTAGACAACCGACGTTCTCGTTTTGTCCGCCATGGACGTGAACTTCACAACCTTGCTTTTTGACCTCTATTACCGTAATATGTTAAAAATTGGCCAAAGTAGCCATACTACTTGCAAAAGTTTCTTCGTTAAACATGACCGTGTTTGCGGAATTGTCTTTATATTGCAGTATCGCGCATTTAAACGGCGAACAGACAAAAAGGACGGTAAATGCATACTTGATGCTTTCTGAAAGGCCTCTGTTTTTCCAGTTCTTTGAATGTGATAGTTACGGCCACTGACGGAAATCGGAAAGAGTTCCCTGCAAATGACAGCAATCTGCCTTGAAAAGGGGCAAATGCCGGTCAAATTCATTGGATATTTGGAAGTTAGATGGGCAGAGACTTGCAAGTAAACCATACGAGCAAGACATTGCACTGGACTGGAGGTTTTAGTAGAATTTAATTTGCCGTCAAATTCATTAGGAGGTTCACTTCCTAATGAACGTTCCAGATTCGCTTACGTTGACGTGAAATTGTGGAACATCATCATCGGCTACCTTCCAGTCGGATTTCAAAAGTAACAAAATAGGAAAGTGGGCCCAAATAGCGAGCGAGTTTTCAAAAGGTTAGATTGGGTGCTGTTTTTCAACAGACATTCTTAAGTCGGTGCAATTATAAACGCAGTTTCAGTTAAGGTTTTCCATTATTGGTTTTTTGGAGAGCGGAGATACGTCGTTGGCAGCCTTACCGAAAAGGCCATAACTGTTCCTATGAATGGAAAGCCCTGTGGTCCCTATTGTTTCCCTTTACATAGGGTATTTTACTTCTCAAATTCCAAAAAAATAAATTGAATTACCAATGTTACATCAGGAGCATACGGTGAAGGTTCTTTTTTACGTCTGTGGTTTTTTCTTGTACCTGGAAACTCAAGGCTGGGAACATAGACGTTACTTCCAAAGCAAGTTACCTTCCAATTGGTTTTTAAGAGTTTTCAATTGATTTGATGGCTTCATATGTTTTGAGAAAAATTGGCCCGTGCAGGTATAAATGCAATTTTAGCTAAGGTCTTCCTCCATTTTTATTAGACTGTACATAATCTACACACCCTTGGCTAAATTACAATAAAAGGCCATAGTCGTCCTTATAAATGGAAAGCAATGTGGTCTATAATTTTCTTTACAGTATTTTACTTTCTAAATTTAAATAAAAATGGGAATTCAAAGTATAATATCATGTATTTCTTTTTTTTTTAATATGGAAACTAGAAATTTTTATTGCATCTAAGAAATCAAGGTTGGTAGCACAATCTCTACCCATGTGATGAGTGGCGAGGTACCCTTACACTCAACCATATGAATACGAGCGTTCACGCACGATCCGGTCAAACTCCAAGAACTAAGTGCTTACGTGCCTTAATGGAACATTTAAGGTTAATCAATCGTTGTCTTCCCAAACTTACTTGTATTGTCACGGTTGTATGGTTAAGTAAGCTTGAGGTATATGATTTTTATAGCTTTTATCTTTTTAATGTCTTATGCTAATAGGGGAAGGTGAAGAGAACTAAGTGACCAACGTTCATTAACTATTCACTAACTACCTTCTAATTGTTCCTAACACCAGTATCTGTTCCCACTTGCCGCACACATTTTGAACTAGTGCAATGCTGCTGGGATTACCAAACACTAATCGTTACTAGGTTACCAAGCGGTACACACATGCTCGAAGTGGTCGTATTGAGTGTACTTAACTAGGAGAGTCAAGGGTTGAGAGAGATTAATTAACTAGGAAAGCATTTAAACATTTAACAATAATTAATTACTATTTAGCTTAGTCGATATGTTGCAAGGTTTATCATAAAGTTCGTCTTTATTGTCGTACACAAATGTGTGCTCAAGTATAATTTGCTCGAATAAAGATCCGTTCACTTTAAGACTCCTATTGTGAGCACATGGAAATTATTCTAACTCTGGAATGGTAAAACTGCAAAAGTTTAGCTAAGGGTCTAAGTCCAACTACCTAGAACAAGGAAAGTCACCTCTTATTTATAGAAATTGAGGCAGGCTACGATATTGCGTACGTGATATCGCGGATGTGATATCGTGGCTCATCGTACCCCCATGATTGAATGAAAACTCGTGCTCAAGTTCCTTACAAAATATTGGGAAGGTATGGGATTATTGACTTAAATGATACTAATGGTGAATGGGGTGATACGTGAACGGATCATCATTACAATACATGGCAATATTAGTGTTCACGACCACAAGAGTGAACACTATACACATTTGACATCTAGCCTTATTTGGCAGCTAAGAGAGAAGAGAGAGAAAAGAAGAAGATGTGTTGCTGCCAATGCCAAAATTGCGTCTTCCGTTGTCCATTCATAATCACGCCATCAATCTTGTTCCTTGCATGACTATTCTAGCACTAGTCCATCCTAAGTGTTTCCTCCAGCATCAGTCCATTGTTGTATGATTGTCATCTATACACATAACACAGTCTCATATTAGTAAGGATTACTAAATCACAATGCAATTGATACCTTGCTTCGGTGTGCAGTCCATTGGCTAAGTTGTGATATGGCTAATATCAATTCTGGAGATATAACACTGGTGACTACCCAAGGTGTAGGGGTTAGGAGAAAATTGAAAAAATTAGACTAGGACCCCCATGACTAAGAGTGAACCTTCTATAGCAATAGAATGGAAAAATATAAGGGATAAGAAAGATGGAGAAAAAGAAACAACGACAATGCCGATAAAATGGATGTTAGAGGTGGAAACGAACAAAATAAATGTTGATTGTGGAAATGTTTAAGGGAAAGAAGTTAACTAATGCACCAAGTAGGAATGCCAGTGGGTCCTCCCCAAAGCAGGCTCATGCCCTTAATGCCCTAACAGTCCCACATTCAAAGAGTCCGTAGGCTCTAGAAATGTCATTTGGAAGCAAGAGTTAAGGTCTTAACCACAAGAATTTACCAAAAAGAAAACAATACATCAACCAAAATATAGACTATTGATACATCTGGCAATGAGGTAGAAAATGGAGAAGGAATGATGAGGAGAAGAGAATGGAAAGGAATCTCAAGAACAAGGTGGTGTACAGCCCCTTGTGTATTAATGGTTAATGTGACTTAGTAGATCTCATTCCAAATCCAGCCTCAAACAATCCACATCCAGTGACTTCACATTAATACATTTGGCCAATCCATCCACTTGAAGTAATAAGAATACTTCTGCTAAAGAGTCACCACCATTTCGAAGAAACGAGGAAGGAAAAAGTAGGAAGCGAAAAAGGATCTTGTTAGAGTGAACATGTTTGTTTAGTTCCATAACCAGTACTTGTAGCCCAGATGGTTATTTCGTCTAAGGGGTGTGCTTTGAATTCTCACTATTTTTTTTTGCGTGAGAACCACACCATGCAAAGACTTATTATTTTTATTAGCTCAGCTTCCCAATAATGGAGCAACGTCAGAATTGTAAGGAAAACTCAAGAAGAAAACATTCAAGCACCCGAGAGAATGGCCAGCACAAAGGCATCAAATCCCCTTGAAGTCATACCCTTTTTAATCCTTGAGTCATTTCTCAATTTGAGAAATACCTAGTCACTAATTCATTGATAGTTCAATTATTAAGAAAGGGACTGTACAATTCCAAGCCAAGAGAAACCATAGGAATTCATGGATGCATCGATGATATGGACTCATTGCCTGTTATATCAAAAGAACCATACCTTAGTATCAACATTATAACTCAAAGGTAAAAATCAAACATTGGCAATCAATAGAATACAGTTCATACCACCATTAGGAGCACTTATTAGGTGACGAACCTAAAAAAATAAACAAACACACAAAGAAATGAAAGAGTATAAATGATGTTGCAAAACAAAAATAAGAGAAGTTAAAGAAATTTGTAAAAAAAAAATGTGTAAAACAAAAACCTAAAAAGGAACTGAGGCCTCAAATGATCCGCAGAGGTGGCCATCTCCCCCATGACTAAGTTGGAAGGGGGAGATCCGAAATAATGAGTGGGGTCATCCCTTCTCCGAGGTATTATGTGCATTGATCATTTTAGATTCATGGTAAGGTTTGGTCTGTTGCACGTTGACTAGTGATCTCTTAGTGGAGCGCTTGTTTGAATTTGTTAGGGGTTTCCAACTTCTCCCAATCGATGTTTTCAAGTTAATGTTTGGAAGTTGGTGATGCTCTTGCTCCAGTGCATCTATACTCTCGATGTGAGCGCGAGTTGTTCTCTCAGTTAGTTCCATGCATGTTGGTGAGTTTCTCTCTTGATCAGTTATCAACCACTGGGTGTCTTCTTGTTGTGTGGTTGCTACATACAGGCACTTTTGTATGTTAATTTCTTGTGCACATCGGTTGCATGCAGGCAATGCTGAACATTCTTGTATGCAATCACACCCTATATCACTGTATGTGATGCATGGAACTTTCTTCTTCTCGATCTTCCCAAAAGAGTTTTCCTTAGATATTTCTAGGGAAAGATTGTAGATTCCTAGGCGTGCATTTATGGTACTTAGCCATGCCCTTCCCATTATTATTGGGAAGTCCCCTTTATCATTGTTTACTTGTATCACTAGGAAATCAGCTAGGTATGACCACCCACACACAATGGTAACGATGTCCTCCACCAGTCCCAAGGGGATAGTGATGGACTGGTCCGCTAGCTCTAGGTGCATATTGCTCTTCTTTAATGGAGGTAGGTTCTAGGCTTTATACATCTCTTGTGATATTAAGTTGACTTCAGAACCTGAGTCCAGAAGAGCTTTACATGGTTTATTCCCAGCGACTTGGAGATAGATTAGAGGGCTTTTGGGGTCAGAGAATTGTCTAGGAAGGTGCCCTCCTTAATCTAGTCAGTAACGACATGTGTTAACATAACTGTGTGCGTTGAGCTCGATTTTTGATTTGAAGGGAGCTCTGAAGCCTTATTTGATGGAGAAGCATTCAGAGGTTCAACCGCTTGTGGTTGTGAGGACTTGGTTGGACTGTTGGTTCTGAAGAAAGGTCTTCTCTTCATACGTTTNGGTCACATGGAGAGATTGCCTGCTGCACGTAGTAGTCATATGGATCTGGTTCTTGGTAGGGGTATTATTGCCTTGGTGGTGGCATCCCCCATGACTGTGGGTATTGCCACTGTTGGTGTTGCTCAATAGGTTGTGGTGGAGTTCCACTTGGATAATACGTTAAAGGTTGGTGGAACTGCCTTAGGTTACCTTGGGGGTAAGGTAACCGTCGGGGTGCTTGCTGTTTGTTAAGTCGTGGGTTGAGTGCATACACCCTAGACTCTTGTAGATGTGAGATTACTAGGCAACATCCCTTAAGATGGTCGTATTGGCATATCTCACATCCACCATCATTGTCCGTATCAGAATCCACAACCTCTTCGGTGATGGCCATTTTACCCTTACCTTTGTTACGTGCATGACCCATTTCTCTCTTTTTCTTTTTGTCATAGTCACTACCTTGCTCCCTAGACTCTACGATTTTAAGAACAGTTTTGAATCTATTATCCAGGGAGTCCCACATCTGGTCTACCTTTGCCAACACTTCGGTTGTTAACTTTTGGAGTGGCAAGGTTTTCCTATTCACCATCTCTTCGAGTGGTGACTCTTCCTCCTCCTCACAGAATCTTACTCCCTTTTGTCGGAGGGAAGGATCTCGATTGTACTCTTTCACACTTTCTCTCTTACGTAGCTCCCCTTCTTCCTTGGCTACTTGCTCTAGCAATCTATGAACTTGATGAGAGCTAAGCTATGATAATCTCGCTTGGGCATACATTCCAAGGGTTCTCCTTGTTTCATGCCTAAGTCCATCTACAAGATGGCGTAGTTGATCCCGCTGCGAGTAACCATGGCTCGGGCAATGATGTAATAGTGCATAATAATGGTCCATTGCAACATCCACGGGTTCATGATTTCCTTGCTTCCATCCTTGGATTTTCTTTCACAGGTTAGACACTCGGGAGCACGTTTGATACTTATCATTAAACAATTCTAGCATCGTACTCCACCTCTGAATGGATTCCGATTCTAAGCATCATACTTATCATCTTCTTTCACTAGTATCATTAGGAACAACTTTAGTTTTTGCCATTCGTTCTCGATGTTTTACAAGGCACACGCATCGTGGAATGCTTGTAGGTGGTTTTGAGGATCAACGTTGTATCCCCCTTCAAATTGTGGGATATTGTTCATGTCTAAGCTCTTGATCTTACTGTCCTTTTGGTGCCTTGTTGGAACTCTTATGGCCTTCGTGATATCTAACATGCTTTTGGTTGTGAGTAGGGGTTCTTCGTGGTCATCTTGTTCATAGCATCTGTGATGTCTACGTGGTGCCCTACTCTCCCTTCTTCTATGCTGTGGCTCCCTAGAGTGCCCTCGTCCTCGTTCTCAATTGTCTTGTCAATGTTTTTCACTCTGTTTCCCTTTATCCTCACGGTTAGGTTCCTTATGACTATGTCCTAACACTGAAGGAGAGGGTGAATGTGATGATGAAGGTGAAGAAGAAGGAGAACCATCGCCATGACGATGTTTTCTACCTTCTCTTCGGTGGTCTTAGCCCCGATTGTGATTACAATCAAAACGTTTGCCCTTATCATGTGTTTGTGTTCCCTCATTGAACACTTCGTATTCGTAGGGATTAAAACCAGGGTTGTGAACCATGGAGTGGAGGTTCTAATACACCACCTCCTTACCATCATTAGGAGGGGGAACATCATTCGATGGGGAACTTGTTGAAACCAGTTGACCATCCCCAGTTTTGCTTAAAACGTGTGGGCCATTATGGGGCCATTTACCCTTCAAAGATGTGTGGTAACTCTCCTGTCACAAGTCCTGTTGATGTTGCGCTTCTGTGGGATGATAGTCCCTTTTGTCATGATCGCCTGCAATGTATTCTGTGTATAAAAATGACATGCCTATTCATGAGAGAGCATGAAGGAGCATGTTGGGGAGTGATCGGTCTGGAGGCAACACTATGTTACCCTCCAAGTCTCTCCAACACAGTTGTTCATCTTGATGGAGAATAAAGTTAAAGTCAGGTACATACTCATCATGATGAGTATATACTACCCAAAACTGTTGGGGAATTGGCAGATCTTGGTTACGTGTGTAATGCCGTCGACTATCTCTTGTGTTAGTCCTAGGCGGAAGTGCTTTTGTGCAAAGAAGAAGACATTTTTGTCTTTTTCAGTGTGCAACTTACCGTTGTCTTATTTTTCCTTGATTAACCCTAAGGGTTCATTTTAGCATCCCAATGATATGAATGATTTCCTATGTTCTACGTAGCGCACAAACAACTAAGTCCTCGGCAATGGCACCAATGATGAGTGGCGAGGTACCCCTACACTCAACCATATGAATACGAGTGTTCATGCACAATCCAATCGAACTCCAAGGACTAAGTGCTTACGTGCCTTAATGGAACACTTAAGGTTAATCAATCGTTGTCTTCCCAAACTTACTTGTATTGTCATGGTTGTATGGTTAAGTAAGCTTGAGGTATATGATTTTTATAGCTTTTATCTTTTTAATGTCTTATGCTAATAGGGGAAGGTGAAGAGAACTAAGTGAATAACTTTCATTAACTATTCACTAACTACCTTCTAATTGTTCCTAACACCAGTATCCGTTCCCACTTGCTGCACACGTCCTGAACTAGTGCAATGCTGCTGTGATTACCAAACGCTAATCGTTACTAGGTTACCAAGCGGTACACACATGCTCGAAGCGATCGTATTGAGTGTACTTAACTAGGAGAGTCAAGGGTTGAGAGAGATTAATTAACTTGGAAAGCATTTAAACATTCAATAATAATTAATTACTATTTAGCTTAGTCGATATGTTGCAAGGTTTATCATAAAGTTCGTCTTTATTGCTGTACATAAATGTATGTTCAGGTACAATTTGCTCGAATAAAGATCCGCTCACAGTAAGACTCCTACTGCGGGCACATGGAAATTATTCTAACTCTGGAATGGTAAAATTGCAAGAGTTTAGCTAAGGGTCTAAGTCTAACTACCTAGAACAAAGAAAGTTGTCTCTTATTTATAGAAATTGAGGCAGGCTGCGATATCACGTATGCGATATCACAGCTCATCACCATGCGATAAGTTACCTTTCAATCAATTTTAAAGAGTTTTCAATTAACTTAATTATTGTATGTTTTTTTAATTTATGTCGATGCATGTATAAATGCAAATTCAATTTCAACTAAGGTTTCTCTACATTTTTATTAGATTGCATAGAAACATAGGTTATATTTGTAGGTCATTGGAAGAATTACATAAAAGGTGATGGTTGCCCCTACAAATAAAGCATATGCTGAAGCAAATTAGTCCATGGTGGCTTCATTTTAACGAAGAAACTTGTGTTACGTATTCTTGTTGATTGTGTACCACTTGGAGCAAATTTGGTACTACTATAATTTCCTATTTACATATGCATGATAGATGGATTACATGAAATGAGCTTCTAGCCTCTATGGTCTGAACAAAAAGTGAAAAAAAGAATTTTGATGAGTTGTCATGGGTTGACCTCATTAACATATGGTTTGTTACATCAATGTGTATGTGTTGACGCAGTGTCTTGTGTTGCCTATATAAATTCGGGTGCCCACTACATTTATGACATTTGTTGCTTGATAGCTTAGCTAAACTCTTGTATTTTGTTTCTTCTAAAGTTAGAATATTTTCTAAGTGCCTGCAGTAGGAGTGAGAAGTATATAGATCTTTATTTGAGCATCGATGTACCTAGAAACCTCAGTGTGAATGACAATAAATATGAGCTTTCTTCATAAACCTTTGATGAAGTGTCATTCAGTCAATGCGTCGACTTGGCCGCGTATATGCGGCCACATCGACATGGGCCCATTGATGTAGCCTTCCTACGTCGACGTGGCCCCGTTTACGCAACCACCTATCCCAGCCTATAAATAAGAGGGCCTTTTGCCTCATTTAGGCATCCTTCTAGTAGTCGTAGTGAAGCTCTTGCATTTTGTTTCCATCGGAGTTAGATTATTTTCCCAAGTGCATGCCCGCAGTGTGTTGCTTGTAATTGTACAGTACCTTTATTTGAGTGTGACGTACTTGGACGTGCACATGACTGGAAATAAAGATCAAGATTACTTCATCATTGCAGCATTCACTTAGTTTAATTATTTAATTGTTATTGTTATTTATTGTTTTCTTAGTTAATATTTCTTTACCATCATTTACTATTCTTATTGTTAACTGCAGAATGAGTACGACTTAATCACGAGCATTTAAGTGTGACTACTTGCTAACCTAGTAGCATACCTAGGATCTACGCTTGGTAATCCTAGTAGTAGTCGTGCACGAGGTCCAAGATGTGTACGGATGATTAAGGAACGGATGCTCATCGCACTTAGGTTAGCTTAGACTTCATTTCCTATTACTAGTTAGTTTAATCAATATTATTTTCCATTGTCTCTAGGAGTAGCACTAATTTAGGATCACATCATATGTCTCACTCTGGACTAAACCATATGTGACAAAGCAAATACTAGTCCAGGTGGGAAGACAGCGAACTACGATCAACGTGTAACTATCTAGATACCATAACTAGCCTATCCACGGAGTTTGACCGGATCGTGCGTGAATGCTTGTATTTGTATGGTTGAGTGCAGAGGTACCTCGCTGCTCATCATTGGTGTCGTTGCCGAGGATGGTGCTAGTTATCTAGATTAGTTATATCATACAAGATCGCTGTATAAGGAATTAACGATATATCTTTTAGGAAGAAAAAATTTACAAAAAGTCACATATAAATTCACACACAATTTCACAACCATGTCTCTCCTACAAGACTATAATAATGCCACATCTAGTGAGGCATCTCATTGGAGAACCAACGAATATTATGACAATGAAGATGGGAGTACGCAACTTGAAATGGGGGTTTCTTATAAACATAAACAAAGACAACATCGTCCCGACACATAAAAGCATAACATACCTAGTGATGAAGCACTAATCAGTTGATGCGTTGACTGGGCCGCATATACGCGGCCCCGTATATGCAGCAACGCTGCGTCGACGGGACCCCGTTTATGTAGCTGCCTATCCCAGCCTATAAATAAGAGGGCCTTCCGCCTCATTTGGCATCGTTTTGTCATTTGTAGCTAGACTCTTTTAGTTTGTTTTCGTAGAAGTTAGATTATTTTCCTAGTGC
>MNCI01015281.1:105108-143662 GCA_015680685.1 Gnetum montanum
CTTTGTCATTATTTTATCAAACATTCCTCAAAACCAGGTCCGACATTAAAACTTTTAGGGCAACTTCCTTGAAAATTTTCTAACTCTAAAATCACACCAAGTAAAGAATGCAAAATTTATTAAAGGCAATGGGTAAGGTATGAAATCATTGAACATTTTTCAATAACCTTACCAACAATTGATCTTTCTGTGATTATAGATGGCCCCTAAAAGAAGACAACAAGGAGGACCTTCTCAAGGTGCAACCGAACAACCTGAGGGAGGCATAGGCCAAGGACCTCATGCAGAACATGCAGAGCAGAAGGAAATCCTTTAGCATCCATCATGAAACTCCTGTTATTGCATAATCTATCCAAGGAAAGGGAAGAGAGGTTAGGGCCCAAGCCTATGAAGAGGAATGATAGCTATTTGCAGCATGGCATGTCAAGGCCAATCAAGTGTTCCTGCAGCTGTTGTGTCCATGAAAAGTGCCGACTCCATCAAACATTGGAACATCAGCATGGATGGCTCATAATCCTCAAATAGAAGAGGAGAAATGTTAGGTGCTTCTTCAATGGTATCAACCTCAGAAGCCTGGCACATAGAACCTAGGAAAGGCACCCATGGAGGAGCCATCACTACCGGGAACCCCATGAGTTCCAAAAATTTTGTCCTTTTGTGTTTGTGTCCCAATTTTATCATTTTGTGTTTATGTCCCAATTTTTTCATATCCACAGTGGCATGAATAAATTTCTAGTCAGTCAATAATCCCACACCTATCCACTGTGTATCAATTGAGCTTATTCCTCACTTTCTTTAACTCGAGGACGAGTTTTTACTTAGTTGTGGGGGTATGATGAAGTGTTATTCAGTCAATGCATCGACTTGGCCGCATATATGGGGCTGCGTATATGTGGCCGTGTTGACGTGGGCCCATCGACGTAGCCTTCCTACGTCAACATGGCCCCATTTACGCAGCCGCCTATCCCAACCTATAAATAAGAGGGCCTTCTGCATCATTTAGGCATCCTTCTAGTAGTCATAGTGAAGCTCTTGCATTTTATTTCCGTAGGAGTTAGATTATTTTCCCAAGTGCATGCCCACAGTGTAATGCTTGTAATTGTACGACACCTTTATTCAAGTGTGACGTACTTGGAAGTGCACATGATCGAAAATAAAGATCGAGATTTCTTCATCATTGCAGCATTCACTTAGTTTAATTATTTAATTGCTATTGTTAATTGTTATTGTTATTTATTGTTTTCTTAGTTAATATTTCTTTACCGTCATTTACTATTCTTATTGTTAATTGTGGAATGAGTACGACTTAATCACGAGCATTTAAGTGTGACTACTTGCTAACCTAGTAGCGTACCTAGGATCTACGCTTGGTAATCCTAGTAGTAGTCGTGCACGAGGCCCAAGATGTGTACGGATGATTAAGGAACAGATGCTCATCGTACTTAGGTTAGCTTAGACTTCATTTCCTATCACTCGTTAGTTTAATCAATATTATTTTCCATTGTCTCTAGGAGTAGCACTAATTTAGGATCACATCATACGCCTCACTCTGGACTAAACCATACGTGAAAAAGCAAATACTAGTCTAGGTGGGAAGACAGGGAACTGCGATCAACGTGTAACTATCTAGATACCACAACTAGCCTGTCCACGGAGTTCGACCGGATCATGTGTGAATGCTCGTATTCATATGGTTGAGTGCAGGGGTACCTCGCCACTCATCAACCTTGCAACACTCAGACTTAGTGCAATATTTACTTCAATGCATTGATTCTTTATGCAATTTATGTTCATGGATTTAATTAATTGATTAATAGCATATATTTAATACACATAAGTATGACAATCTCTAGCATACAATTAATGCTTGGTAACCCAGTAGCATTGCAACGTGTTCAAGATGTGTACAGTAGATGGGAATAGATGCTTATGTTATGATTAGTTAAAGCATTATTTAGTTATTAGATTAATTAAACATTTAATTACTTTATTTTCAACACTTAGGCTAATTAAATGAAAAACATAAAAATGATAAAAATCATATGCCTCAGTTAAACTTAACCATACCATTACACCTCACAAGTGGAACTGGGAAGATAACGACCATGTCTTTGAGATTCACTACCTAGGTAAAGTGTATTTAGAGAGCTAAAGTCTGTGGAATTCGACCAAATCGCTTAGTGAACGCTAGTGATTTGTATGGTTGGACACACGGATTGCTTGCTACTCATCATTGGTGTCTTGTCGAGGACTTTAGTTAGCTATGTGTGCTACCTAGGAGTTAGTGAAATTATATAAAAAAGTTGTAATGAACCCTAAAGTTGGTATCATTAAGAAAACTAATAATAACAACAAAAGCACACCATTTTTCTTCTGATCTAATATGGCTTCTTCTCACAGGGGAGATTCTCTGTAGCCATACAAAGATGATTCCAATTAGCAAAGGCGTGAAGGCCCAAATCCACCTATGTCCCAACAATGCAAAGTAGTCTATACTCATCCAGATGACTATGTTCTAGACTTCACCTTCATCTTGCACCAAGATGAATAGATGTGGTGGAAAAACATATAGGGCAACATTGTGTTACCGTCAAATCAATCACTTATTGCGATGTTGCTCCACACTAATGAAATTAGGCATTGCAAGGCTCAATGTTGAATATGTTGTGCAAAATCATGACTATTGAGATTATTGTCCCACTAAGACATAACAAAAGAATGATTAGCTACACAAGGCTCACTACGAGGTGTTAAAGGGGAAACGATTCACAAACCCTTTTATTCTGCTAGGCCAAAAGAAAGGAGAGGATCCCTTCTTAGGGGGTTCTCAATACATTAACTCTTCTATCCTTTTCTTTGATGAAGGGACCCTTAACAATAATTTACAGTCCACTATAAACAACCCTTGGTTTGAGGAAGAACGGGTCCCATGACTATGGAAACTCCAAAGGAGGGAGTTAAAGCAAGAACATGGATAAGCACCATGATAAAGATAAACATAATGATCATGGCTATAACTAGAGACGAGGAAGTAGCAAGCATCGTTCTGGCACTAGTCCTACTTCCTCTTCATCTTCAATGTCCTCATCTGCTTCCTCCTTCAACTTTGACCAAAGTTGCAGAGGATGAGACTGTGATGGAGGTGACTAGTGGGATAAAGATGATCACAAACCCCATTAGAATAGTAGACATGAGGGGCATGGGCATTCAAAGGAGGCCCACCACCACAAACGAAGGGACAATAGAGGGCATCATAAGCATAATGGACATCATAGGAGTTATGATTATGATGAGCCTCTGCTTGCAACTAGAAACATGATGAACATCGCAGAGGTTGTGAGAATTCCAACAAGGCACGTGAAAGACAGCTGGATCAAATGGTTGGACATGAACAATATCCCCAAGTTTGAAGGAAGATACAAATTTGATTCACAAAATCATTTTCAAGCCTTTCACGATGCCTGTACCTTATAGAACACGAAAAACGAATGACAAAAATTAAAGCTATTCCCTAGGACACTTGTCAAAGAGGCTGAAAGCTAGTACTAGTTCTTAGAACCAGAATCAATCAGACGATGGAGTATGATGCTTGAACTCTTCAATGATAGGTATCAAACGTACTTTCGAGTGTCTAATCTAAAAAAGTAGATCTAAGGATGGAAGCAAAAAACACATGAATCCTTGGATGCGGCCATGGGTAGATATTACTAATTATTGCACCAATGCCTAGGCCATGGCTTTTCTTAGAGGGAGTAGCTCTGCCATATCATAGATGGGCTTCGAATAGAAATGAGGAGAACTCTTGGAGTCTATGCTTAAGGGAGACTTTCAAAACTAGGAGCCCATCAAATCCAAAGGTTGATTAAGTAGGTGGCCAAAGAAGAAGGAGAGTTGAAAAAAAGGGAAAGTGTAGAACAGTACAACTGGGACCCTTCCGTTCACAAAAGGGAGGTTTAGTTTTATGATAATGGAGAGGAGGCCTCACTTGATGAAGTGGTGCAACGGAAAACCTTGCCGATACAAAAATTTGTTTATGAAATATTGATCAAGGTAGATAAAATGTGGGACTCTTTAGACAAGAAATTCCAAACTGCCCTTAGAATTGTTGAAGAGTTCAAAGAGCAAGGTATTGGTTGTGACTGAAGGAGAATGAAGGAAGCTAAACATGTCCATCAAAGGGGTATGGGAAAAGTTTCTACTGTTGAAGAGGTTGCAAATTCATAGACAGATGATTATGGTGGGTGTGACATTTGCCAATACAAGCATCCTAAGGGATGTTGTTTAGTTGTGTCACAGTTGTAGGAATTTAGGATGTATGTGTTGAATCCTAGATTAGCAAAAAGATAAGCATCTAGGATGTTGCCTTATCCTCAAGGCAACTATAGGTACTTCCACTAACAAGTTTATTATCCAAGTGGAGCTCCACCTCAACCTCATAAGCAATTTTAGTAGTGGCCACATCAACAATAATGGGGGATGCCATCACCAAGACAATAGTACCCTTACTGATAGCCAAATCCATATGGGTACTATGTTCAACAACCCATTTCTTTGTGTGACTATTCTAATCATGCCTCTTTCCAACACCATTATTACCCTTCTAAGTACTATAAAGCATAATCTCCAAGAAGGAAGTCCCCATTTCCATATTACCCTCCTCATCCTTTTGCACCTGTACCTCCACCATCAACTCAATTATCACTCGCTCCATCCATGCAGGGAGAAATTCTAGCCTAGGTGTAGCAAAGAAACACCACTAGGACTATTAACTTATAGTTGACTTTCCAATTGAATGGTTCAAAGAATAAGCCTTGAAAAAGACCTTTCTTCTGAACCAACAGTCATACTAAGCCCCCATAAACACTTATGGTTGATAACCTACTTTTCCTTCATCCTCTACAATACCATTTAAGATCCCTTCGAACCAAACGCCTCCTAAAGTACATACTCTAATGTTGACTCATGCGGTTACAAATTGAATAAAGGTTGGCCACCTTCCTAGGAAAAGATCTGATCCTGGAAGTCCTCTTATTTACTTGGAAATCACTAGGATTGAACCTTGTAAGGCTCTTTAGGACTTAGGTTCTAGTGTCAATATGATATCTCATGAAGTGTACAAAGCTTGGAACCTACCTCCTCTCAAGAAGAGCCACATTCATTTAGTTAGCAGATCAGTCCATCACCATTTCCTTGGGATTCGTGGAGGAAATTATAATCACCATTTGTGAGTGGTCTTATCTTGCTAACTTCCTAGTGATTTGAGTAGACAACTGGAAGGGGAACTTCCCAATCATCATAAAAAGGGCTTGGCTAAGTACAATAGATGCATGGCGAGGAATTAGAGACCTCTCCTTGAAAATTTTCAAGGAAAATGATTTTGGAAAGATTGAGAGGAAGCATGTTCACTATATGGTATACAGTGACACAGGGTGCCATTGCATGCAGAAATTATGGATAATAAAAAGTACAACAATCACAACATGTAGGCAGTGTGCAAATGTCACAAAAATCTAAAGGTGCCTATATGCAACAACCACAAAATAGGAGGACATCTAGTGGCTGACAATTTAATTTGAAAGCAGCTTAACTTTATGCATGGAACAAATTAAGAGCCTAACAAGTGCTACATTGAAGGCATGAATGAGATGGAGAAAATCCATCACCAACTCTCTAAGGAACCTGATGACACCAATTGGGAAGAGTTGGAAATCCTTAAGAGCTTTAAACAAGAGTCCCTTGAGTTAAAAATTGTACTAGTCAAAATGGAATATGCTTTTATGAAATATGGCAAGTCAATCATTATCAATGCCAACCTTACTCCTATACAAAAAAAGAAGTTGTTGGAGGTGGTTAACAAATGGCCAACAACCTTTGTTTGGTCATATCATGAGCTAACTAAAATTGATCCAAGGACATGCTAGCATCATATCTACACAGATGCCTCCATTAAACCAAAGAGGTAGTCGTAGTGGCGGTTAAACCTCAAAATGAAGCATATTGTCAAAGAGGAGATTGAACAGCTCCTCAAGGGAAGGTTCATCTATCTCATTGTAGATAGTGAGTGGGTTAGCCCACTTGTGATAGTGCCAAAGAAAGGTGGGAAATGGAGAGTTTGTATCAAATTTAGGTTGTTGAACATGGCAACATACAAGGATCACTTTCTGTTGTCATTTGTGGACTAGGTGTTGGACACCATTTATAGGCATTGCTACTACAAATTTCTAGATAGTTATAGTGGCTATAACCAAATCCAGATCACACTAGAAGATTAGGCTAAAATAACATTCATGAATCTATGAGGGACTTTTGCATATTGAAGGATGTCGTTCGGCCTATGCAATGCCCTTGCCATATTCCAACACCTTGTCCTAAGCATTTTCCAATAGCAGATTGGTAGTGGGGTGGAAGTCTTCATGGATGACTTATCTGCCTATGGGGCTAATTCAAGAAAGCCCTAAACCGTCTTAAGAAAGTGCTAAAAAGATGCATGGAGATAAACCTTAGGCTCAACTAGTGGAAAAGCCCCTTATTGTTCTAGAAGGATGTTGTGTTGGGGGCACAGAATTTTAGAGAAAGGGATCAACTTGAACTTTGAAAAAATAAGGGTCATCCAAGGAATCACCCAATAGCCAAAATTAGTTAAAGATGTGAGGTTATTCCTTGGTCACACTAGCTACTACCACTGATTTATCAAGAATTTCTAAAAGATCGCTAAACAATTAGTGGAGTTGACAAAGAGGGATGCTCCATTTGTCTAAACTGAAGAATGCAAGCATGCATTCTAGCAACTTAAGAAAAATCTTGTAAAAACTCTAATTCTATGAGTATTTGATTAGTCTAGATCCTTTCACATCATGACAGATGCATCTAATTAGGCCTTGGGAGCCATGCTCAAGCCATGGGATGATCAGAAACATCCTTACTACATCCACTACATGAGTAGAAGCATTGTGGGTGCATAGCTAAACTACCTCACAATGGAGAAAGAATTTATGGTAGAGGTGTTTGCCTTGGAAAAATTCAAGTACCATGTGCTTGGGTACAAGGTGTTTATGTACATTGATCACAATGTAATCTAGTTCCTTATGAATAAGCTAATGGTTAGGCCCTATGTCATACCGTCAGTTGTGATGTTGCAGGAATTCAATCTTACTATGGTAGATTAAAAAGGGATCGAGAACATGGTTGTTGACCACTTGTCTCAGTTGAGATGGAACAACAAAGAGGAGGAGAGCCCACTTTCATATCAATTTCCTAATGAACTCCTCTTTGCCGAGGCTATAATTGAACAAGTGCCCACTGAAACCAAATGGTATGGTGGCATTCTCACCTATCTTCTCACTCAAGAAATGCCATAGGAGTAGGACAATAGGAAGAAATAATAGTTTCTTCACTAGGCAAAACACTTAATGAAAATTAATGGATACTTTTACAAGGTCTGTGTTGATGACTTAGTTCAATGGTGTGTACCTGATGTTGATCAACTACACATGCTCTAAGATGTTCATGAGGACCCTTATGAGGGTCACTATCTGGGAGATGCATGACCATTAAGATGCTTATGGTAGGGTATGATTGGCCAACACTCTTCAGGAATTCTCACCACCTCGTTTGCTCCTATGAATGCTACAAATGCAATGGTGGAATGACTATTTGTATGGAGGGGCCTTAGTAGTGGATCCAAGCATTAGAGCCCTTTGACATATGGGACATCAGTTTCATGGATCCCATCACTCCCATGTCCAACAACAAGGGATACATCACAGTAGCTATGGACTACTATATGAAGTGGGTGAAAGGACCAGCTGTGATCAATTGCACATCTTCTAAAACTACTTGGTTTATACAACAATATGTTCTAAATAAGTTTGGGGTACCACATGCACTTATTTCTGACAATGGAACTCATTTTACAGGCATCACCCTTCAAAAGCTCATGCAACACTTGGGGGTTGAACATAAATTAACAACACCCTATCACCCCCAAGCTAAAGGTCAAGTGGAGGTTATTAACTCAGAGATAACAAAAATACTAACAAGAACTATTAGTTAATATAGGAGGGATTGGAGCACAAAACTCAACAATGCTCTTTGGGCCTACTACTCCACTTGGAAACTTCCTATTAGCTACTCTCCTTATGAGTTTGTGTATGGAAAATCGCCAACTCTTCCAATCCAAACAGAGCTCTGTACACTATCCATAACTTGTGACCTTGACCTTGACCTAAGTCTAGCACAAAAAGAAAGATTAATGAACCTCAACTTGGTAGATGAGAATTGATTGCTGGCCTTATCATCTAACGAAGTGCACAAGGAGTTCAATAAACAATGACATGACCTTAGAATTAGGAAAGTTGGATTTCAACTAGGAGATAAGGTCATATACTAGAATCCCACATGCATACCACAAAGAACTAAGTTCCAAACATTGTGAGAAGAGCATTACACTATATATGAAACCTTTCCTTCTAGGGCTATGTTAATCTACAAACCTGAAATCCTAAACAAAAAGCTACTAGTCAACACATAACAACTGAAACCTTTCCATGAACCCAAAAGATCCAATGACTAAAACACCTCAATGGATGAACAAGCACATAATTTTTTTAATCTTCTCCTTTTAACTTAGTCATGGAGGAGATGGCCATCTATGCTAAATCAAACAATGTGACTTTTTAGTTTTTTAGTTTTTTATTTTACATTATTTTTTGTACATTTTTCTCTTTATTCAATATTTTACACTTTTTCCTATATTTTATTGTATTTGGTTTGGATTTCTTTTATGTTTTTCTTATTTTTTGTTTTTTTTCTTTATTTCCGCCAAGACTCGATGCAAATGTAACTATTAATTAATGGTGGTTTGTACTATAAAGTTATTCGATTACTAGTGTTTGGATTCTCTCTTTGAATTTTGGTGTTGATAACTAAGACATGGTTCCTTTTTTATGATAACAAGTAATGATTCCATGTCATCCATCCATCCATCCATGAAACTCTAGCATGTTCCCTTGTTTTGGAAATATCTAATCCCTTCTTAAATGAAACTTTTAATGAATTTGTGAGCTTGGTGGTTTCCAAACTTGGGAAGGATTAAACGGATAGACAAAGTAGTGGCTTCAAGGGGATTTGACACTCTTTGTACTTGCTTATCCTCTTCAGTACATGAGTGTTTCCCTGTATTTCTCACCATTTTGTTGTCAACCAATAACAGGAAGCAAAGTCTTTGCATGTTGTGGTTTCCATCCAAGAATCCGAAAAATTCAAAAAAAAAAGAAAAAGAAAAAAAAACAATAATGGAAATTCAAAGCATACCCCTTAGGCAAAAATAATGGACTACAAGCACTAGTTATGGGACTAGAAAGACATGTTACCTATGCCTGAAGCTCCCCTCTAACTAAGGCCCATCTTGCTTCCTGCTTCTTTTTTCTTCTTTTTTAGGAATGGTGATTGATGTGGGGGGATATTCTTATACCTTAGGAGGATGGATTAGTCTTAGAGTGTTAATGCAAAGTTACGAAAAGTGTTTGGTTTTAATTCGGACTAAGGATGGATGTTATTAGGTTATATTAACCACAAAAATCCATAAGGAACTTCATGTGACCATGGTGCGAGACTCCATTCCATAGTCTACCTCATCCACATATGCTTTTCATGCATCACCTCACTATGTCTTCTCATGTCTTATTTGATGTCTTAGTTTGATGTGTCAAAGTTCCTAGATAGTTTCTTTAAGGATTTGGTCCTTAACTAACTACAACCATTAATCATCCATGGGGTCCATGGACTCGTTAGTTTGAGGGCATGTAAGGACATCAAGGGCATGAGCCTGCTATGGGGATGACCCACTTGCATACCCCTTGGTTGGGCTAGTTAAGTTCCTCATCTTGGCATGTTTGCTTTTAAAACCTTTTGCACTCCATGTTGGTTATGTCTAATTGTGCACTCATTCATGAAATTTCTCTAAGCATTCTCCTATTAAATCTCCCTTTTTGTGAATTATCTAGCCCTCTTCAAGCATTTCATCACATTCTCAACTCTTTTGGCTCCTTAAGAACTTCAATTTTATGTAAAAAATCTTTGTTTTTATCATTATTTTTTATGATAAAAAATTCTATCTTTTGGTCATGTTGATGGGATCTCATCAATGCAACACAAAGAATCTATAAATAGCATGACACTTTGTGAATTTTTTATCATTTTCCTTAAAATGCAAGAGGATTTTTTTATGTTTTCAAAGCCTAGAACCTTCTAGAGCCCATAACTTTCAAATCACTTGTCCAATCAACCCTATTCTTTAGTCCTGTAGCTACCAGAGATGAGCTCTATGTCATGGGGCCCATAAACCTTAGGTTTTTGACCAAATATTTTTTCAAATTTTTTCTAGCTTCCACAAAGTTTAACTAATAAAATAATATTAAAATCACTAATTTATGAAATTTAAACCTTTCCAACAAACTCTAGTAGACACGAAAGTGAAATAATATTAAAATAATCAAACCTACCATAATCACAACTTAAGCAAGTGTAACCAAATGGATTGAGATAAGGTACTTAGATGTTCCAGAGTTACACATCAAATGGTAATGTTTGATCATGTTGTGATTACAGATGGCACCAAGATCCAAGTGTCTGTAGGAAGGAGGACCATCCTAACTGAGGGATAAGAGGCCCATAGCTTATCTATCTTGAGTTCTCTTATCCTTCAAGTTGCAGAGCTTTCCCATGTGGCCCATCATCAATTCCAGTGGGGAGTGGTTCATGGGAGAGACATATCTCTTCTAGAACAATAGGTAACTTGATGCCAATGTGAAGATCAAGGACATTAGTGTGTTCTACTCAGTAGAGGTGATCTCTTAGGCCCTGAAATTACCTAAAACTAGGACAAATCTGGTAGAGATCTCAATGTAGGTGGACCCTGAGGTGAAAAAGGGATGGGTCCAACAGTGCTATGGAGTGGACCATAAAGAATACGATGCACTCACAATAGCAGAACATGCTTACTTTAAGATCGTGGTCTACCACCTCAATCCAACAGTAAGGTCAAGTAAGATGATAGCCTTTTGTACTCATGCATGCGTTGCTTTGAGTGAAAAATTTCTTGTCAACCTCCCATAGCTTATCTATCTTGAGATAGAGAAGCACTTAAGGAGAATGAGCCTAGGAAGAAGGTATTCTCCTTTTCATGACTAATCCAAAAATTATGCAAAAGGGGAGGAATAGCCTACTATTCCAATGACATACTTAGACATGCTCCTACCACCTCTTGGCCTAACATGATGAAATATAAGCTTCATGGTATGTCGAAAGAAGCAGAGTAGTCGTCGCCACTACCCACTCATGAAAGAATGTTGGAGGCTTGTGCAGCCATGGAGCGCATGTAGAAACTTCATGAGCAACTCTTGTAGTAGCAACAAGTTGGACTAAGTGGTGATCCATTTGTCTATTGACCTATCCTAAGTCACTTAAATGAAGTAACTCGTACCATCAACTGGTTGGAAGACACAACGTCAACATTCTCTGTGCAAAAAATGCAGTTGCTTGTGTGCTCAAATCCTAGTGCCCAAGAGGTAATGGTGTCCATTCCAAAATAGCAGCAATTTCAAAAAATCTTTGGAAACACTACTACCTTCTCAGTGCACTTTGAGGAAGGTGATGAAGAAACTTTCTTGGTGATGCAGCACCAAGGGTAGGAAACAATGATCGAGGTGATGGCTAATAGAGTGGATGAAGCCCTTAATGTTCCTGTGGCATTTGTGCCAAATATTGCTACACTTAGAGATGTGTAGACATCTGTAGGAGTGGTAAGTAGGAGATTCAATGCAACCTAACACAAGGAGTTGTTGAAATGACTAGTTGGAACCTAACAACAGATTCTAGAGGTCTTTGACCTTTCAAATGACATTTCTATGATCCAATTAGCACTGTTGGAGGCTAAGGGCAAGTGCCTCATTACCAATGTCCAACTTGAAGTAGCCACATCTAAACATTGGTGCTTGGCTATTGAAGTTGCAGAATTGAGAGCCCACCTTACTGATCCCATTGTACTCAGCGAAGTTGTATCCAAAGATGAAGCTTTTTAGCAACTTCAAACAAAACTTTAAGAAGCAAAGTACACCAAGGTATCAGCAATCTTTGACCAGTCCTTAGTAGATGCCATTGTCTACAACATTTAGAATGACTTGTCAGAGGTTTGTCAAGAGAATGTCATTCTGACCAAGAATAATCATTGCATGCACAATGTTGAACTCCTAAAGGACTAGATAGTTGAATACATAAGACAAAATCTAGAGAAGCTTGCCAAGGTGACTATGGATCTGAGGAGGTGGACAATAGAAAATAATAACCTTTTAATGGAGGAGGTCTATGCTCTTTTCCAGAAGTCTATATTCAAAATCACCACCTCAAAGAACAAGGCCCTCAAATTCAAAAGGATTAAGAACCATTACAAGGACCAGGTTAGCCTATAGAAAGAAATCAATGAAAAACAAATCAAACTAGTGAAGGCAAAGGTGAATGAGCCTCTTCAACATCTTCAACAAGGAGGTGATGTGTAGTAGCCCATCTTTGATGGACTCAATGCATACAACAAAGTAGAGATCCACCTTAAGGAGCTGTAGATTTAGGAGATGACAAAGTACATGGAGCTTGCTAACCTTCAATACGAAAAATTGGCAATGTTGACTACCGTAAGGCCAAGGTTAGAATTGGAGAAGTAGATGACTAGCTCGTGCCTATTATATCAAGCTAAGTTCAAGCATCATAAGGAGACGAAGAAGAAGCTAGAAATGACAAATGTTGAACTCTACGTTCTCAAGGAGCGCTTCACCGATTAATAATCAATAGGTGAGAACCTGGCCTCTAGAATGAATGACTACAAGAAGTTGAAAAATGCTATCAAGGTATTTGATGTTGAATGTAAATAATTCACATCTAGGTTTATCAATGTAAAGGAGTTATTCCCTATAATGTCCTATCTGTGGGATGTTTGTATATTGACCTAATTGGCACTACTAGGTGGACCATATATGATCCCCAAAGTAAGGAAGAGAAGATGAAAGCATTGCTAGATGCTTTCCATCTTCCGTCAGCAATTGCAGCTGTAATTAAACAATCAGAACCATAGCCTCAACCACAATAGTTGCATGTACTAGGGGTAGGAGAAGGTCCTTTGGCACCTCAAGGACCTCCATTGCCTAGGATTGTTTGATTTTCTTTTCATCTTCAAGTCATTAGAGGAGTTATGCTATCAATTTTTGTAATGGTATTCAATTTTGTTATTATGAACATCAATTTTTGTAAAAGTTGTAAATCTGTACACTTGGGGACTTAGTATCAATTAAGTCAATTTGTGTGTCAATCAGTTAGTCAATAATCCCATACCTTTCCAAAATTTTATAAGAAAATTGTTCCTCCTTTTATTCACTCAAGGACAAGCTTTCATTTAGTCATGAGGGTATGATGACTTGTTATAGGTTGATTGCCTCGACATGTGGTCTACTACGTCAATGTGTACATGTCAACGTAGTATCTTGTGTCACCTATATAATGCGTGTGCCTGCCACATTTATGGAATTCATTGATTTATAGCTTAATCAAACTCTTACATTTTGTTTCTTCTAAAGTTAAAATATCTTCTAAGTACCTGCAATAGGAGTGAGAAGTGTACAAATCTTTATTTGAGCATCAATGTACCTGAACGACTTGGTGTAAACAACAATAAAGATGAGCTTTCTTCATAAACCTTGCAGCACTTGGACTTAGTGCAATATTTACTTTAATGCATTTATTTTTTATGTAATTTTTGTTTATGCATTTAATTAATTCATTAATAATAGATAATTAATACACATAAGTACGACCATCTCAAGCATACAACTAATGCTTGGTAATCCCAATAGCACTTAACACTTGGTAACTTAGTAGTGTTGCAATGTGTTCAAGATGTGTATAATAAATGGGAACTAATGCTTATGTTAGGATTAGTTAAAGCATTAATTAGTTATTATATTAATTAAATATTTAATTATTTTATTTTGGGTACTTAGGTGAGTTAAATGAAAAATATAAAAATGATAAAAATCATATGCCTTAATTACACTTAACCATACCATTGCACCTGATAAGTGGAACTGGGAAGACAACAATCATGTCTTTGAGATTCACTGCCTAGGTAAAGTATACTTTAAGAGCTAAATTTTGTAGAATTCAACCAAATTGCTTAGTGAATGCTAGTGATTCGTATGGTTGGGCATAGGGACTGCTCACTGTTTATCAATTTTACAGAATTAATCTTAAGAATTTATTATTGATAATAGTTTGCATCAAGTGTTGCTAGACATTTTTTAGAAGAATTGCAAATATATTTTAACTTTTAATTCCAAAGTTACATATAAGATTATTACCAGGAATAATTTTGTTCAAAAAAATTCAATAATGCATGGAAAATGCAATTATCATTGTAGTTTTGGATAAAGAAAATGGAAGATATTTTTGGAGAGTTCCAAACTTTCTAAAAATTCATAATCGTTTATATTATCTTATCCATCAAGGTCTTTCTATCTATACTCATTGATGAGTAGCGAGGTACCCCTACGCCCAACTATACGAATCATAAGCATTTACTCACAATCCGGTTGAATTCTGTTGATGGGACTAGTTGTGCATCTAAATTGTTATGCCTTGATCGTAGTTCGCTCTCTTCCCACTTGGACTAATTGTAGCTTTATCACATATGGTTTAGTCTAAATTGAGGCATATGATTCTTGATGTTGTTCAGTCCTAAGTTACTCTTAATGATGATAAAGAAATTAATTGTTTAATCTAATTAACAATGGAAAGTAAAATCTAACTAGCCTATGTGTGAATGGATACATGCCTTGGACTTCATGCAACTACCACTGGGATTACCAAGCATACCGTTACTAGGCATACCAAACGATAACACTACTGGGTTACCAAGTGGTTACACTTAAGCGCTTGCGATTAGTCCTACTCATTATGCTTAATGACAAAAATAATAATAAAGAGCAATGAATGACAACATTAACTGAGGAAAATAATAAACATTTAAGTAATTAACAATAATAAACCTAAGCGGATACTACAATTATGGAAGTAATCTTGAAATTTATTGTCGAACATGTAATGTGTCCAAGTATGTCACACTTGAATAAGGATGTCGTATAATCACTTAATATTACATTACAAGCATGCATTGGAAACTAACAAAACTTAAAGTCTATCAAAATCTATAAATCTATCTCTCTATGTCTATATCTATATCTCAACCATGCATCCAAGTGTGGTATTTATATGCCAACATGGAAGGGGTGATATTGGATCCCCGACATCAAAGGGTGTGCCTTGATATCGAATACCCAACATCATGGCCCTGATATTGGATACCCTATGTCGCAACCTTGCAAAACATGACTCATCATACCCCCACGACTGAATGAAAACTCATCCTCAAGTTAAACAAAAATGATGAAAAAATTCTTTACAAAATATTGGGAAGGTATGGGATTATTGACTAACTTAAAGAAGCACATAAATTGACTCTTTCAAGCCACAGTGGTGTTTTAAAAAAAATGGACACATCATGACAAAACAACAAAATAATAGAATAACAAAAATAGGGGAGCTCATGTAGTTTCTAGAGGTCATGGCGCTTCCATGGGTTTCTTCCTTTTGTCATCAGGCTTATGCAATTTATAGTGATTTAGGAGTGCTTGCAACTTCTATTCCTTCATTCTTGGGTCATGTACCATCTAGGTTGATGAGCCGATGTGTGCTAGAACTGGTACATCCCATAGATACATTAGCTGTAAAAACATTTGATTTGCTTTCATGTACCATGTTGCGAACTACCGTTGTTCCTCCTTGAAAGTTCTAGACTTTTCTTTTAGTTCATGATGACTAGTTAATCTTTTGGCCAAGTCTGAGGCTACATCTCTTTACTTATGGTAGTGAGGCTTAATTGCTTCTAATTCTAAGTTTGCCACGTGGAGCTTTTGTAGAGCATTTTTCTTGTCTACAAACTCTTTTTCATACAAGGCATAAGTGGTTGCATTTGTTGTTCCAACTTATTTCTGGGCCAACCTATTATTAACATGGCAAGGGTGGCATAGTGAAGGTTAGCCAATGCCATGTACTCTTTCAAATCTTCAATCTACAGGTCCTTGTTCTTCACTTTTGCTTCATGGACCAGAGCATAACTATCTAAGATGAGCTACTAGTTAGGATTCTACACTGACATAGAAATAATGAAGGTCTTTACCATCTAGATTTCTTTTTCATTAATTTGTTTGTACATGCCAATTTAGTCCTAGAAGTGCTCCTTTAGCTTTTCATGTTTCTTAGCCTCGTTTTGCCACATGCTTATCTCAATTGTAGATTTTTGGTGAATTGTGTAGACCTCCTCCATTGATAGGGTTTAATTTTCTCTAACCAATCTACTTATATCTTAGTTGACCTTCACCAATTGCTCTCTTAATTGGTGGATACTTTCTTCCAAGATGTCTTCTGTTTGTCGAAAGTGGTCAACCTGGCATTATTAGTGACAAGCTACTTGTTCTCATCTTGTGTAGCAATTAATGACTTCTTATGGGCATATGCTTAGGCTTCGGTGATTAAGGCATTTCAGACTACTTTCTCCTTTTCTTGTTCAATAGCTTTATTCTGTTTAATTAATCAACCTAATTGCTTTGTTCAGATTTGTTCTAACTGGTTAGATGTAATGAATTGAACAGGATCCCTTGTTTCAGCTCTTAGGGCAACATGCTCTTGTTGTAATCTATGCACTTCTACTTCTACATGCTTTGCTATAGTTTTTGCCATGAACAGTTTTCCTTTTATGGCGATGAGGTTGGATTGTACTATAGTGACATCACTGAGGATGTCAAATAAAGTTGTCATTACTTGTCTAGTCTGCAGCAATCTATTAAGCATATCCTTATGGGTCACAAGAGTCATTGAAGTTCCAGTTAACATTTGTGCATCTATGGCTCTAGTCAAATTTATTAGGGACATAACAAGCATATTAAAGGATTTGTTAATTTGGTCTGTGATAACTTCTATTATGCCTATCACATCTTGGTGTTGCATGGCCACGACTATGACACCTTCTCTTATTTTAAGCATCACTTGAAAAGATGCGGTATTCCCAGAGATCTACTATGTGGGCCTTTCCTCCTGATTGCAAAGAGATTTGCCCCCTTAATGGATCGGTAGAAATTGTAGATTGAACAGCATCATTTATGACTTGAAAGAGGTTTGATTCATCCCTACTTCCCCAATTGAGAGTTTTAGCTATTCTTTGCAAATGGCTCATTATAGGCCAATAGTCTTATAGTGGTGGCGATGGATCTTGTGGCTCTCACTATTGCACTAGTTCTTACTCGGGCTTCTTTTCTAGTTCTTGTTCTAACTCCTTATCTAGTTCTTATTCATCACCAAGGTCTTTCTTAGTGCTATGGATTTGAGCAATTCAGCAAAGAAAGCATTCTGAGCCCTCTTGGGAACATCATTAGTGTAACCTAGGATTCCAATGCACTTGCACAGCTTTCTGATTAGGCAAGGAAATGGAAGGGTCAATTTCCCTACCTTTTCTTTCCTTAAATCACCTTTGAAGTTCCATGAAGTATAGTTGGGCAAGATTGACATTATATTTGCCCATCAAGATTGAACTTCCTCTGGCCACACAAGTTGATATTTTGTTGAGCCCTTTAGTTGAGAAGAGGTGGTATGTGTCAATTTTAAAGTAAATCTTCTCTTCCAAAGTCAACTCATTGTATATTTTGTTTTCTTTGTTGTATGTCCACTTTAACCATAGTTTCCTAGTTTTTGTGTTAGACCTTGTAGACAGATGTGCTACCTTGGCCCCCACATTAGGTATGTTCAAAGCCTTTGTGATGGCCTTAACTGAAAAAGAGATAGAGACTCTGCTAATGTTGACGATAGTTCCTTCTTCCTTATTATGCCAAAATTAGCATGTCTCACTGAGGTACCATTCCCCTCTTTCCAAGAGGATATGCCATAAAGGTAACACCTAAAGATAAGTTCTAACCACCTTAGGAACAAATTTCATGAATGGTGTGAAGTTCATTTCCATGATGACTATGGTCAACATGGATCACTCTTGGATGACTTGGAGGCATTCTTGGGACAACATGAGGCATTGTCCTTACACTAGAGCCTATGGTTTGATGGCCTCACCTTGGACTGACTACCCTTTAGCAAGAGCCTCTTGATGAATGCTAAACAACTAGGCCTATTGTTCTTCATGCTCAATTAGTGGACCTTGTTCTCCTAATCAGTCTCTGCCATCTCTCAAGCATTTGCTTATGCCTTGCAAAGGTCCTTCTTGTCTACCTCTTTTTTGGGGCCATCTACAATCAATCAAGGATTTAGAGTTACTAAGATGTTTCCCATTTATCCTTAACAGGGTTATACCTTATCCATGATATTAGTTACATTAAGTTCTTAACTCATGTGATTACAAAGTTAGAAAAATTTCAAGAAAAATGCCCAAAAAATGTTAACTACTTTTATGACCCTTTGAAATTGGCTTCTTTTCCCTTATGTATAGCTTATAATGATGATCATGATCCTTTGGGGTGAGAGAATTAAAGGTTTTAGCATACATATGATTGTTTATTCATTAAAATACTTAAGGTTTTTAGCATTCTTACCCTTATAATACCTTTTAGGTGATAGCAAATTTCAGAAAATCAATGCAATTTTTCGAAGCACCCTCCCCCAACTAAATTGAACACTTTAAATTTTTTTAACACCGTGGGATCCTATTTATAACTTTTATGGACCTAATATTGGGTATTCGACATTGAGTCCCACTTGATATTAGGTAGTTGATATGGGGGTTCTTGAAAATGCATTTGATGAGGACATTCAATATGGAAAACGAAGCTTTGTGATTGGTTGGAAGGTTTCATCTAAAATCCAAAGTGCTGGTATAAGTGAGAATTTATATTTAGGCACTGGTAGTGTTAAAAGACAAAATCACAACATTAAAAGCTTTAGAAGGTGGAAGAAAAGGGTATTGGATTCATGGTATAGAATGGATAGATTATATGATAAGGGAAGTTATTGAATTTAACATTTATGTAGTTGGAAGGTTCAAGATGATGCGCTTGTGTTAGACAAGTACAAGTTACAATAGTTACACAAGTGGGTCCTTCCCAAAGCAAGCTCTTACCCTTAATTCCCTTGTATAGCCACACCTAAAAATGTTCATAAGCACTAAAGGAGTTGAATGCAATGCATACTTGTTGAATAAAACACACATGTTAAAACCACCAATTTGAGAGAATAACTCTATGTTACACTAAACCACAAGTTAGGATCATATGAATAGTGAAATGAGATGGATTTTAGAAGGGATTCAAGAAATGGGGATGTGAGGTGCCTCACCATAGGCATAATGAATCCTTGTGTGTTATTAATGGTTAAAGTAATTGATAGCCCTTCTTTCCAAGATTCAAACCAACTCCAAACCATGTTGCAGTGACATCACATTGTTTTATCTCTTAGATTAACAACCATAAGACTACCACCATTGCAAGGAGTAGCATCACTTGACGTTTTGTCCAAGGGAGGAGTTTATTCATGTCATCCTTTTTTGTTTTCTTTTTTTTCTTGAATTATAAGAAGCCACCAACCTTTAGGCATGGGTAACATGTCTTTCCAATGGGACCCTTGGAAATTTATTCAGTGCTCTTTTATTTTACTCTTATCTATGTTAACCTTACTAGAGGATCATCTTCAGGCATGGGTAACATGTCTTTCTAGTGACATGGTAAGTCAACACTTATTTTACTCTTACTCCTATTTTTTGTTAGATCTATAAGGATATAATCACAACCTTAGCAATAGGATAGAACATACAGAAGTGGTCAAAGAGATTCCATAAATTCCCTTGATGTCACATGCTTCATACCTACTTGGTTCTTCACTTTTCTATCCAAGCACAATGATTATGAATTTATTCTTAATTTGATGATGAAGAAGAATATCATTATGACCATGCTAAGAATATCTTATTAATGGAATGAGTGGATGGATGACATAGCCTCACTGTCCAAATAATCAATCCCTCATGACTTGACAACATAGTGAAAACTTCATGTCAATGGGCTACATGATGTCATTTTATTCACAAATGAGATTACTGACAAAGGGAATGAAAATAAAATGTGGAAAAAGTTGAAAAGGATAAGAAAACTTTGTATCAAGAAATGAGAAAATGATAAAAAATTGTAAAACAAAATATAAAAAACACCTATTAATTTTGAAAGTTAGGATGGGGCATTTCCCCCACAACAAAGCATTTGACCATGACAAGAATTAATACGTGGATAGGTAGGCTCCATGCATTTGTGAAACAATGTCAAACTTTCATTTTCAAGCCACTAGGTATCTTTTGGTTTAGTGGCAGTTACGTACACAGGTTGTTACTCACACACTTGGTTGTTAAACGTACGGTGGATTAGAGTACAAGTTGTGTGAACTTTGTAGATGTCTGACCCATGACTGCACCCTTTATCATGAGTAGTGATGAAGTGAATTTTTTCATCTACTCCGACATCAGATATTTGACATTAGAAACAAGATGCAATGTCAGGTATTCGACATCGTAGGGTATATGCTGGCCTATAAATATAGTGCTTGGGCTCCCAATTTGACATGAGTTTTTGATAGTTTTTAGTTAGAGTAGCGAAGCTCTTGCAGTTTATTTTCTCCAGAGTTAGAATATTTTCTGATTGCCCATAGAAGGAGTCTAAGTGTGTATGGTTCTTTGTTCAAGCACTGATGTACCTAAGCACAACAATGCAATAGGAATAAAAATGTACTCTTTTGATAATCCTTGTAGCATTGAGAATAGATTAATGTTTTCTTTAATGCACTTTACTTTAATGCATTTGAATTAATCAATTACTTTTCAATTATTAATGCACACAATCACGACCACTTCAATCATAAATATAGTACTTGGTAACCCAGCAATGCTTAACGTTTGGTAGCCTAGTAGTACAATATGTGTTCAGGATGTGTCCGAGAAAGTGGAACAATTACTTGTGTTAGGCTAGCTAGGCAATAGATGAATTAGATCTTAAATTACTCTACCTTTCATTCTTGTTGTAGGCAACTAAATTTATAAAATATAAAATAATAAAAATCATATGCCTCACTCTAGACTAAACCATACGTGACAAAGTTACCATTAGTCCAAGTGGGAAGATAGTGAACTGTGATTAAGGCAAAGTGATCTAGATGCCACAACTAGTCCCATCCACAGAATTCAACTGGATCATGTGTGAATGCTTGTGATTCATATGATTGGGCATAGAGGTACCTCACCACTCATCATTGGTACCATTGCCGAGGATGGTGATAGTTATCTAGATTAGTTATATTATACATGATTGCTGTAAAAGGTATTAACAATATATCTTTCAGAAAATATTAAATCACACATGCTATAAACCAACAATAATGTCTCTCCCACAAGGAAGTAACCATGCACTATATAGCAAACACATTCATTGGAGAAATAATGAGATATACAATGAAGAAAATTAGAGTAACCAACCTTATTTAGGGGTTTCTTATGATCATGACCACCTTGATGACACTCAAAGGCTACATTCACCTAAGGTAGAAAATCTTGGAGAAGATGGTGTAGGTCCTAGACTAAGGGAGGCCTCAAGGCCTAAGACCTCCTTAAAACCTAGAGATGATAAATCAAAGGACCGTGAAGAACATCATTGAAGCCATGGCAATTCTTCTAGTTCCTCATCTTCCTCTTTCCCTTCAACGTCTAGTTCTGATGAAGATGAACGTAGGTATGGAGATCAAGCTCTAATAGAAGGGTGAAATAAAAATAGATATCAAACCCACAGGAGAAATTAAAGATGTCACCATGAACATAGATAGCATCATCATGATCAAGTGAATAGAGATAGAAATTTCTCTCATAACCCGTTTGATGACAATGAACCCTTCTTGGCTACTAAGAGCATGCTGAAGATAACAAAGGTCGTTAAGATATCTCACAAGCATCACAAAAAGAGTTGCCTACCTAGGCTTGGTATGAATAATATCCCTAAATTTGTAAGAGGCTATGATTAAGATCCACAAGATCATTTACAAGCCTTTCAGGATGCCTGTATTTGTTACAATGTTGAAAGTGAATGGAAAAAGCTTAAGCTCTTTCCTAGGATACTAATTGATAAACTCAAAGTGTGGTATAAATCGTTAAGACAAAATTCAATTTGACAATGGTCCACAATGCTGGAGCTATTCAACGAGAAATACCAAACCTATGTAAGAGTGTCCAACTTGAGGAGACAAATCCAAGAGTGGAAGTAAGAACAACATGAACCCTTGGACATGGCTTTAGATAGATATTATTCCTTACTGAATAGATGCCAAGCCATGATTTCTCCAAGGAAAGGCAACTTTTCCACATCATAGATGGGCTTTGTAATGAAACAAGAGAAACCTTTGGGATGTATGCTCCAGGGTAATTATACGAGCTCCAAGCCCATCAGATCAAAGAGCTAATTAAGTGTGTGGCAAAGAAGAAGGAGAGATATGTAAATGGAAGAATGTCAAGAAACATCAATGGGATCCAACTCTTCAATAGAAGGAGTTCTAGATCTATGGTAAGGAGAACAAAACTATTCTCAGTAAGGTGATCCCACAACAAACCTTGCCAATATAGAAGTGTATCAATGAACTTGAAGCAAAGTTTAATAGGATGTCCAAATGGATATGTGAAAATATTTCAACTCTCATTGATACGATTGAGGAGAGGATCATGCAAAATAAGCCAAGTGATCATACTAAACAAAGGATATATAACCAAGAAACAGCTAGGAACCCTTTTCGGAAAATGGGAAAAATGGCTAAAGAAAGTGAGGCTATAGACTCAACCATTGATGAAAATAATGGATGTGATATCTGTGTATATGATCATCCGAATGGCCATTACCTACAAGAGTATTGGTTAGGTGCCTTAAATCTAAAGTTTGCATAAAAGCACATGCCAAGGAGATTTCCTCTCCCACAAGGTAATTATAGACAACCCCACAACCAATCGTACCATCCTAGGATGACCCATTACCATCCTCAACATAGTCATCAATCGCAGTGGCAACAACCATAGTCGTGTGGGAGGCCACCACCAAATCAACCCTATCCATCGAAACTGTACAGATATTATGTTCAACACCCTATTTCTCCAACTGGTTCTACATCCTCTACTTCAAATCGCCACTACTACCCTCCCGAGTACCATCAATCCATGACATCCCCTAAAGGATCACCACCTTATGCCTCTTACCATCCATCCTATCCTCAATATTCTCACACTCCATCTCATTATATGTCACTGCTTGCAACACAGGAAGGGTTAACACTGCAATATTAATAAACAAATTCCACTTATGCTACAAATGTACATAAACACACTAACACCAGTGGGTTTCAACTGCAACATCAAAAACATTCATTCTAGAGGAAAGGTTGTAAGCCAAAGCAGACCACGCATGGACCCACCATATCATCCGAGCCAACATAAGGCCAATTTGATGCACCACCTTCCTTATCTCAAACAACGTCCTATGATCATACACAAGGGCCACCTACCATCATTGCTTCAAGCTTGAATTTGAACAATGAATCTAACTGTGTGGGGAGACAAATAAATCCATGCATACCATATCATGATTAAGGATGCAATCATGGGCCAGCCATCCATAATGTTAACACATCTCATATCCTAACCCACCATACATTTAACCATCAAGTGTGTGACCAATAATTTTTCGACCTAGCCACCACACCACTAATAGACACCTAGTGGCTAGGGCATTAATGGTTATCAATGTTTCATACATGCATGAATCCTATTTATTCACTTATTAATCCTTGTTACGGCCAAATGTTTAGTCATGGGGGTTACCCCCCATTCTAGTCTTCAGGATTCTTAAGTGTTTTGCATCTTTTTGTTTTACAATTTATTATTTTATAGCTTTTTATTTTACACATTCTCTATTTTACATTTTCTTGTTTTCATGTTATTAATTTTTTCTAATTTTTGTTTTACACCTTTGTTAGTACATTTGCTATTTCTTAAATATTTTATACTTTCTTTTATTTTGGTGTGATTTTCTAACTTTTTGTTAATAAGTGTCAAGTATGCGTTGATTGATGGTGCTATGTACTATTTTTGTTATTTTATTATTGGTGTTCGGATTTTGGCTTTGAATTTCGTTACAGATGATTAAGACATGGTTTCTTTTTCATGAAACAAGTAGTGAGTCCATAGCATCCACCCTTCCACAAACTCTATGGTTTTCGTTGTTCTAGAAATGTGCAATTCATTTTTCATTAACAAAACTTTAATAAATTTGTGACTTTGCTAGTTTCTAGAATTGGAAAGGATTCAAAGGTTTGAATAGGGTGTGACTTGAAGGGGATTTGCTATTCTTTATGCCTTTCTGTTTGTCTAGGTGCATGTGTGTTTTCATGGATTTCTTACCATTCCATGTTGACCAATAAAAGGAATTTGAATAAGTCTTTGCATGGTGTGGTTCTTGAAAACACCACAAAATTTTGGCCTAGTACTTTCAGACAAAATTCAAGCTAAGTCATGCAGCTACCCAAGCATGAATACAGCATGAACAAACTTGGAGGCCTCCGAAACAGCCCCTGATGGTTCACAATTCAACAGGCAAGGTTCCCCCGGGCCCACAGGTGACTACACCAACTTTCAGCATCCAGAATCAAAAGTTTCGGGATCAAAATGCTTGGTTTTGGCTAAGTACACTTTGGTCACACTGTAGCTTACGCTGCCCAACGTAAGGATCAACGTAACCAACTTTTGGAGCCCCAAAATTGAGTCAAAACAGGCCTGAAATCGAGCACAAGGACCCCCCATGACCTTCACCAAGGTCCCCAGCAACTCCCAGCCTCCAGAAAATCAAAATTTGGGCCTTAAACGTGGTATTTTCAGTTACTTACGCTGGAGCTACATTTTCATACGCTGCACAGCCTAAGCACAGCTTGACCAAGCAAGAACAGGGAAAAATCAGCATTTTTAGGCAGCATCTTCGACACCAGAGCAACCCACAAGGACCGGTAGCATTTGTACTTGCTCACAGGCTTCAAAAACTCCAAATTTTGGCCTCAAATGTGCCATTTGGACTTGATGACACTGGGGTTACTTTTCATACGTGGCACAGCGTATGAAGAGCGTAACCACACACAAAAAAGGCCCAAAACTGCATCAAAATGAGTTAAAAGATAGCATCTAGAGCACCTTGGAGGATAAGCAGCCCTTGGACATCAAGAAACATGCATCAACGTACAGAACCCAGCTTCCGTGATGGTAGTTTCACTTGGTCACATTGAGGCTTACGCTGGCCAGCGTAAGCACAGCATCACCAACCCAAAGTGACCCAAAATGACATCAAATCCAAAGTAAAATTAGCTCAAATTTGACCTGCAGAATCCTCCAAACATCAGACATGCAGACCTACCTTTAGAGCAGGCTTTAGAGGTCAAAATTGGTTTCAAAATGCATTGTTTTTGTTGCACACACTGAGCAGCGTATGGAGTAGCGTATGATATACAGTGTGTGAACTTGTGACGCTGAAATTCCATATGCTGGATGTTGGACGCCTACGCCAAGACATGCCAAAGCCTGCCAGGACACGCTGATGAGGAAAACAGCACACCATAGCATAGATCTAGAGGCCAGAGACACAACTCTTTTATAAATTTCAAATTCTCTCAATGTGCCAAGTTCATACGTTGTGGGTTTCATACGCCAGCATAAAAGTTGGTCATGCTAAATGCTGTACATTGTAACATTGCATGCATCTAGCCAACGCACACACCTGTCACCCAATCCGAATTTTTCTCACCCTGTAACCACTGATCTTCTTCCAGATCCGAATCTCACACCCAAAACCCTATAAATCTCCTATTTTTCCACTGGATCAGGGTTGGAAAGGGTTCAAAAAATTGGGATCTCATAGACTTAGAAAATCTAGGCATCAATCTCATACGTTGGACTTCATACAGACTTGGATGTTTTACACCTACAATTCAAAAAAAAAACCTACATCTTCCCAGCATCCATTCTCATCCATTGGGGCTAAACATCCGCCTTGTAACCAATCCACAACTGCGTTTTGACCGATGCACATTATAATTGTTTATCAATACAAACAGTTTACATTATTGCCTAGATTCTTGCAGTTTACATTATTGTTCCTGTTCACATTTTTCCTATTTTCATTATTTAAACAGTTTACATTCATTTTTATTTGTTTATGTTCAGTTTTGCATTTGTTTACGTATAACCCAACGAGTCGCAATTGCGTACATTCAGGGAAGTCCTCATTTGATCTGCGTGCAGACCATTAAAGGCTCTCTACCTCCGTTAATTTCCAGGTTGCCCTCAGGCAAAGGTAGGGTCTTATTGTTTCATCTGTAGATCTCTCAGTGTTCATTCATTCCAGCCTCCCGTCGACAATTTTGGATGGTACAGTAAATTGGCGCTAGAAGGAGGGCCTTTCCATTTGCATTCGGTTTGCCTGTTCATAGCGTCCCAGATCTGGCATACAGTTGTTAACAGCGTCCACACGCTAAACCTTGGCAAAAAAACTCCCCACAGTGTCCATACACTGATCACAGCTTTCACACGTTACACTCCAGTGTACACACGCTCACATCAGCCTTCAGGCATTGCCCCCTGCTCACTGACTTCATCTAGACTTTGTTCTTGGCTTGCACATGCTGCCTTCTATTGGCACATGCTGCAGACTCTGTTCAAAACCTTCTCCCTGGCTTACACACACTATGCCTTAGCCTCAAACATTGTCCACAGCACTCCGATGCTGCCCCTGACTTCTTACACTGCAGTTTATACGCTATCAGTTTTACACTTAGAAAATTTTTTCACACACTGCCAGGTTCTTATGCAGGACACTTAGAAAATTTTTAACAACTTAAACTTCACACGCTATAGATTTCACATGCTGCAATTTTGCACATGCTATATTACACCACCCCTTTGGCGTTCACATCCTGTTGTTTTCTAACATTAGTACCATACGCTGCTCTTCACCCTATCTTATACGCTGTGCACATTAATTATATGCTATACCTCTTGAAACGCCTTGTACGCTGCTTCTAGTGTTCATACGCTGCAGGACATTTTTATATGCTAAAACTCCTTTGTACGCTATTCAACACTTAACCATATTTTCTCTCTCTGACACTTAGCCATTTATTTTCTTTCTCTTACGCTGTTACATCTAGACACTTTGACAATGGACCCTGTGCACACCAAAACCACCGCCATGGCCATTACCAACTTCGATACTAGAATCTTGGGTCCTGTCACCACTGCTAAGTCCATAGTCGTCCTTGGCGAGATGAATCTTCAGGGGCCACCTCATCGGTCACTGAGATTGCAAGGTAAAGATCCCACATTCACCATCTTAACGCCTGAACAATATAACTTTATTTGTGTTAAAATCTAAGCTAACCTAGCCGTTGACTGAGTCGAACTAGAACCAAAGAGACACTATGAGCTAATTTACAACGAAGGTCATGACTTCATTCCCACCGCCTATGATGTCATCCCCCTTACTGAATCCCACCATGAACTCCTATCCCAACTCCTCATGGCCAGGAACCAAACCTCGTGCCAACCTGCCGTAGAATCTCAAAATGGAGATGAGGAAGACAATTTCGTGGCTCAATCTGAACATGGGGATTTGTATCATACTCTCAGTTCGCATACTTACACGAAACCGTTATTTCACCCTTTCACAGGAGAGACCATGTCTCTTCATGCAGTTAAAAGCACTCAAACACATCTGCCCCAATAGTAAGTGTCCACTCTTATTTCCACTCTCCCTATGATCGATACTCAATTCAATGTACCCATCCCCACTATTCCTCTGGTCATCACAATATCCCCTCTCCTACGAGTACAACCCCGACAACCCCCCTCTCAAACTAATGTAGGAGTGACTTTCCCACCCTAAGTAATTGGGATGCCATCCGTGATACCCGCCTCCACATCTACACACTTCATCCCACAAGTGCAGGTTCATACCACATCCTTGGCTCCTCTAGTACAACACCAGGTACAAAGTCTCCCTTCACAACCCACAATTGGCCAATGGCCCGCCCCTGTGACTCAACAACAACAACCTACACCTTACGGCATGTTGCCCTTAGTAGCACCCACTGTAAATATTCCACAAGTGCAACCTCTAACCACTCAACTTTCTTCTTTCCTACCCATTGTACAACAATCTAACTTACATACTACACAACATAACCAACCTCCTGCTTCACCTAGTGCCCAAGACTAGGCTAAAGCTAAAAAAATGATGCAGGAGCTAGCCGACGAGGTAAAATGCCTTAAAACTGCTAACAATGAAGAGCTTAAAGTATTAGACTTTTACCAAGATGATCCTATTAGCTCTTCGGTCCCATCACTAACCTTACCCAAAGGAGTTTCTTTGCCTCAACTAACCAAATACAATGGGGAAGGAGACCCCAACGCCCATCTAGTCACATTTAGACTAGAATGCCTATTGCTTTAGGCCTGGCCCCATGCAATCTTGCATGTGTTCGCCATGTCCCTCACTGGCAGAGCATTAGACTGGTATCGATCCTTACCTCATAACTCCATATCCTCTTTGGAGGATCTCTTACACCAGTTCATTACTAGGTTTAAATACAACCTGAAACCTGAAGCAACCTTGGACAGTTTGATACAGGTGAAACAAGCACCACTTGAACCTGTACAAAAATTCATCCAAAGATGGAGTGCACACTCAACGAACTTCATGAGCCAATCCCAGAAACATACCTTCTTATGATTCTTAAGGGAGCCATGAATGATTTTTTCAAATCAAAACTGTCTATCTAAATGCACGCACTCTAAGCCAAGCTTTTGTACAGATTAAAAACATAGAAGAGGCAACCCAAAATAGCCATGACCCTGCTTACTTAGCCTTTAAAAATCAACACACTAAAAAAGATAAAGAAAAGGCTAAAGTAACAGTAGCAACAGTAGCAGAGACTCAACCTACCAACATAGGACAGCAAGGTAGACCACCTACTGCTCCCGTTAACTATGAGAGACCTGCTCCCACACACACACCTGAACCATCTATGACACAAGCTACTAACATGGGTCATGCATGTACGTTTGAGAGGAAAGACCCTACTTAATACACACTGTTCCCCATGAAGCCTTCCTAGTTGTTAGATCAACTTCTAAAGGCTGGGGCCATTAAACATAAGTAGTTGTCTCCCGCAGCAGGCCAAAGACATGACCAATACTATGAATTGGTCAGAAATCCAAGCCTGGCAACACCAAATGAGCCACCTGTTCCAAGAGGCTTTAGACTAGATTGATTTTGCGAGTACCATCAACGGAATGAGCATGGTACTAATTATTGTTTCACCCTTAAATAAGACATACAACGTATGATTGATAGGGGTGAAATAACATTTGATGATGCCAACCCCATTAAAAACCACAGAATCAATCTATGGGTGTGTACAAAGATCCCCTTAATACTAAGGAAGATCCTTACGTTATTAACACGATCCATGTCGGAAATGAGCAAGAAATGCCCAGAAAACCTTTCGTGATCCATGTCCCTCCTATAGCGTCAACATCATCCCCACAATCTTCACATCCCACATACAATTCGCCTACACCTCAAAAACCATTGGTCATTCGTGTACCCCTTGCCATTGCCAATGCAACCGCAAATGTGAAACCGCCTACCCGACCCACTCTCTTTGTGGTCCGGGTGCCACCTACGATTGTAACCACGGAGGTACAACCACAAAACCGACCAATTCCCTTCGTAATCAGGGTACCCGAACACCCTGATCTTCAACCTCTTGCTCCTCAACCACAAACCAAACGAACCCCATTCGTCATTAGGGTTCCTAAACACCCTGACACACAACCACCTCCAACTATTCAACCGCAACCCCGACCCACTCCATTCGTAATCCGAGTCCCAAAACAACCCGATGTTCAAGCTCCAACGGTTCCTCCAAGACCTTTGTGAGTACACCTTGCCAATAGACTTACTAGGAAATGGTTGGAAAAAGAATGTCAAAGTCTTGAATTGGGGTCACCGAAGCCCACTCTCTTAAATGTTGTACCTATGGCTTCGACAACTGACGAGCCAAGCACAAGTCATGAAAGCAAAAAATCAGGAATGCCAAATACATCAAACCCAACCATCACATTAGACCATACGAAAACCATTCCAGAAGAGATACAACTGTTGGGTCCAATGGACCAAGTCTCAACCAGCAAGAGCATACCAAACAGTAAAGACTTGACCAGTGCCCTAACTCAGGTCACACAGGTGCTCAAACAAAAAAACACATCTTTAAGCTTGTATGACCTAATGATGACTTCTCAAGTTCATCGTGAAGCCTTAGTACGCATGTTAACATTGATCCTAGTCAACGAAGACTTGCCTCCAAATGAACCATCCATTCATGTAGTAATGTCTCCATATAAAGGATCAAGAGCTACATCACTAAGCTTCAACACGAATAATATAAAAATAGATGAAAAAATAGGAGGATTCACCATGGCACCCATGTTCATAACTATACAAGTAAATCAATTTAAATACATAGGGTGCACGTAGATGACGGAGCAGCCATGAACATAGTGCCATACCCCGTCATCGAACAGTTAGGGCTAACTGAACAAATCAAACCAACTTCCACAACATTCCTGAAATCGTTCAGTGGATCACGCGTAGTTGTCAAAGGAACACTAACTTTGGATTTCATAGTAGGGGACCAGGTCCCCACGTTAGCTGAATTTGTAGTCATAGATGAAATTCCTGGGTTTAACTTGATATTAGGATGACCATTGTTAGCCTAATTAAAAGTAGTATCCTCACCCATCCACTAAGAGATTCACCTACCTTACGAGGGCAGTGAAATAATTATACACAGTGACGTGGCTACATCTAACATTTCATCGCACATAGACACAAACCAAGGCTCAAAGGTCGAACTCGATGAGCCTGAACATGATGACATTACTCTCGAGCTTAAACAGGATGCCACACCCATTGAAAACCAAAATGATAATCAATCTCCAAACCGTGATCCCACAGAAAACACAGAAACATCACAAACCATGGGTACATCGCCAGACATAGAAATGCCGCAAAACATAGAAACACTCGAACATGTCGACATAGGGGCCATCCCCCCAAACGTCTCTTGGTCCGAATTACTGTTTAACATAATTAGTGAAGGAGACGCTAAATATACGATTACACCGACATGCCCGACACACCACGTCAATCTTCAAAAATTAAAGAAGCTACTCAACTGTTAAAACTACCCTCGTCCAAAATTATGTTAAACTATTACACGTCCGAAATGACGTTAAACTACTACTCGTCTGAAATGACGTTAAACTACTACATGTCCGCAATGACATAAAACTAGCCNATAATAATAATAATAATATAAAATTTAAAAAAAATTGTGTTTACAGTTGTGTTTATCAAAAGTTTGGACAAAACTTAAAAATAAAAAAAACTTGAATAACATAAAAATAGCAAAAAAACGCATAAATGTATAAATGGATAATATCAAATGTTAACATTGTATCATACATTTGCTTTCATACAATCCACAAAATTTCAACAAAAAAAGAAACATAACTACGCTAACAACAATGACAAGTTAAATTAAACATCAGCGCTAGGAGGGGCTTGATCCCCAAACTCATCCGCATCATCGGGTCCCGCTCCACTGGGGACACCATCATCATCATCATGTCCCTTCGAAAAATAGAAAGTTTAAAACAAAAAAAATTTATTAGTAAAAAAGACAAAAGCATTAATTAGAAAAATAACAGAAATGTTACAAGACCAAAATACTTACAGATGAAGAAGGTCTAAGTCCGAACTCTATACGACGAAGAATCTCTTCTTTTGGTACACACGACCAATCTTTTTCTTCAAGGCCTAAATTAACATTGGCTACGGCTTTGCCCTTGTCCATGGACGTCGATGTGGGACATTCAAGAGGAAATTGGCCTACTGAAACCTCCCCAGAAGTAGTAGTGATGGATCTCTCAGGAGACCCCTCCACTACAGTGCACTCAACAAACTTATCATAGGAGGATCGTAGACCCAAACTCTCGACGAACATTTCCAACCGACATTGTTCAACCGACGCTTCTTTTAGCCATATCTTGTATTGGTATTTGTGGTCTTTCTGGTGCTGGCCCCATTTTTGTACCTTAGCAGTGAAGGTTTTCCAATCTTGGCATTTCTGGTCAGCAAATCGATTTGAGCACTTTGCTCAGCCAGCTCCCAAGTCACCTTTACTTTGTTGTTTAACACATTCCAATATCTAGTGTAGGTGATCTCAGAAGTTCACCAGGTACTGTCCCCCACCAACTTAGCAGCCGCAAACTCATAACATGATTTGTAATTATTCCTTTCCTCTGTTACCTTGACATTCTTCTTTTCAGCCGTTTGAACTTTCTGCCACAGCTGTTCAATGGAACGTCTACAAGTCCAAAGAGATTTAGCATTTTGCACTACGCAACCTGCAACTGCATCATAAATCTTCCTTGGAACTTGCCCAATCTTTGCAGGAAGTTTAGGCAAGCCATTGATATGGGTGGCCTTGGACGGGTCCTATTCAAGTTTTGCACCTACCAATACAAGAAGCATAACTCAGCCAATCAAAAGTTAAGACAAGTTAAAATAGAGTAGCTCAAGTCACTAAAAGCACGTAACTAAGTCAGGGTCAGCCTCCTGAAGGTAATTAACCACTTCATTGACAATGCTGATAATAAAGTCCACTTTGTTAGGCATTTCAGTCCACGGTTTGGGTTCATTTGTTGAGCCTGAACCAGCTTGGGTTGTCGTTTCAGCTGGTGCCTGTAATCTAGGTACTTTTATTCGAAGATTAGGAGCCTCCGTCATTTCAGCGTCTAAGCCTTGTAATAACAAAAGAAAAGCTCAAACATCAATAATAATAATAATAATAATAATAATAAAATATATAGGAAACATACCACAATAAATAAAACATACCAAAAACCCCTTGGTTGGTCAACTCCGGTGGATCACCAAGATGTAACGTTCCCCCAAAGAAGCCATCAAACATTTCTCTCTCCTCACTAGAGTGTCTAAGGACATATGTGCCTTCAGCAAGATTCGCTTCCATTTCTTCTTCTACATGTTCTTCCACACGTTCCTCTAGGGAGATGAGAATCTCCCCGATCTTTGCTATGTTAGCTTCTTCTATTTCCTCGACTTGATCAGTGGGAATCACTACTGGTTCAACCACTGGAGCTTGTTCAGCCCTTTCTCTTTCAGGGGCTCCTTTGATAACATTCATAAACTCAAAATTAGCATCACGTAATAAGTAAATAAAATCAGAAAACATAAAACACTAAAAATAAATAAAATGTACGTACCACACTCTGGCAACTTGAATCTAATACATTTTATTCTTAGTGGGTTAGCTTCTGGAGATGCTTCCCTAGGACGTTTAGGTCTCCATACCTTGGATTTAGCTTTCCTGATCATTTCTTTAATCACCCGATCAGCTCTCCTGGCAATGTAATGCAAACTAGCTGGTTCCAACCCTACGCTATCATGCGTATGGTAGGAAGAGCTAGCTGCACCCCCTGTTGTGATGGAGATTGATTCCTCAACACCTTCGGGAGCATCTTGAGACCTAGTAACATCAAACAAGTGACGAATCCATGGATGAGACAGTTGTGCACGGTCCCTCAACATATGCTTATTACCCACATGGACCACTAGGAACTCAGCTAGTCTACGAAGGTAACTTGCAAAGAACGCAAATGTGAAGTGGGACTGCACCTCCACGTTCAAGCGCAATTTGACAATCTCCCCATGGAAACCCGAAAGTAGAAATTGTGCCTAGTTATAACACATCCCAATCTCTAAAATCAAGTGCATGATACACACAGGCTCTACTCTAGGAGCTCTCATTTGAGATAGAGACTTGGGAAATGCGCGCACTCTAAATAATGGGTACAATTGATTCACCTCCATCACTTTAGTGTTCCCCTGCATAGGGAAGCCTTTAGGACCTCGCTTCATGCCCAGCCATTCCTCCAATTCTTTAATCACATGCCCCTCTCTGTGTGCCTTGTCCACTGTAACCTTGGCACCATCTGATGGTACACCAAAGAAATTCGAAAAAAACTCAACGATTAGATGGAACACAACCTTAACCCCCCGGACTCACATGCAAAAATACGTCACTTCATTGTTGAAAGAATCAACAATGGAAACCATTTCAGTCACAGAGACGATAGGAGTCAAGCTAGTGAACAAATCTAGTAGACCAATATCGGTTAGGCAAGTGATAACATGTTGAGATGCCTCAGTATGCAACCATCGCTGCGCATCTTTCGTCTCCCCAAATTTCATGAACAAAGTACCCTCGGTATGCCCAGTCACGATGACAACCCCACCTGGGGTAACATCTGCTGCAATGATATGTTAAAAAAAAAATTAAAATCATGATAAATAATGGGGTAGCAAGGACAAAATAAGGCTCAAAACGTAATTACTTACCATTAACAAATGGATCAGGCATACTTCGCATTGGATCAACCATTAGAAGAAACACGGGACCGTTACAGGAACAATCTTTATGTAGCCACCCACGAGCTTTACACCGCTCAAAGGCCCTAGAATACTGTTTGTGATAATGGACAGTTGCACCCTTAGTTTGGGCTAAAACGGGACCACGAAGAGTGGGGCCCACCAAAAAAGCCCTTAAGGCTGTACATGTCAAGTCAAGTCCATCATCATTCCTACGCACTCCATCTTCATCCTATCGGGGCCTGCGAAGAAACGATGATCAAACATCAACAATAGTGTAAAGTCAAAACAAGTAAAATAAAAGACAAATCGAAAGAGCTTACCTTTCTACCCTGTACACTATTCCAAGTGCAATTTGGAATAATGTATGTACACGAAAAGCTAGGAAGAGGGTACTACTGCTGTTGTAGTGGTTGCAATATTGTAACTCCCACACACGAGTCAAAGGGCGGCTAGATCGAGGACCTTCCATAGGACCATCACCAACTTTAAATAGCCCCTCATCCACATCAACAACAAATGCCAATATACCATCGGATGAACCAGACAATATGGTCTCAACAACACTACGAGCCATTTCCTCACTCAAATGAGACCTCATCACAACATTAAAGCCCTACAAGATAAAGGATAGAAACTTGCTAGCACCTAGGTGAAACCATAACACTTGTGACCCGATCTCCATGTCATGTGGAGGTGCATCAGGTTCCATGGCATTGAACCACGTGAGTGCACCTATGAGCTCCACCACCAAGAGAAAGGGTTTAAGGCCCCTGCACACAGCCAAAAATTAAAATAAGTGTGCATAAAACATAAAACCCAAAACACATAGTGCACATAAAACCTTCGTCCTGGAGTTAAGACGATAAACTGACATCATACCCAACTCACCACTTAAAACCCAAATAACACTTACATCTTGGGGTCATGACAGTAAACTGACACCACACTTAGTCCTGGAATTATGACTTAAAACTGATACCAACCCATATTTCAAATACATAAAGTAATTCCCCAGTGGACGAGATATTGTAACAATCGTTGTAGAGATACCTGAATACATATAAACATGTAAATTATTCATAGACAACAGTTTACACTAACACTTAAGTGCATACTTGACACATTGGATACTTAGAAGAAATTTATACTTAGTTTTCACATGTCCTAGTAAGCACGAGGGACTTGGTTAGCGGAGGTCTATATTAATTTGACTAACCAAAGGCGTTAGGCTCCCAAATTTACTAGGCCCTCCGTAACAGCTAGTTTACTGTTGGTATCGAAACAAATTAATACTAGGAGTGCCCACAAATATTTTATAAAATGCGTTGGGGAGGGCTTGAACCAAAACATCATTGAAAGAGGGCTAGTTTATCTTACAACCATAGGTAAAAACAGCTCATAGTTCGCATTACCCTAGAAAAGTGACTCGCGCTGCATGTATGGAACACTTACGTTACACACAAGAGAAAATGAATGACAACTTGGGATAGAGGTGGAAGTGACTTACGATAAAATGAACCTAACTCACACTAGTGCCTTAAGATCTAACTAGTGCTAAGTTTGAGGCCACTTACGCCAAGTTTGGGGGAATACTCACGCTGCACTATATGGTAAACCAAATCTCACACTGAAAACAAAAGGCTCTACTCACACTAAGGGTGCAAAAACTCACACTGAGTATTGAGGTTAAATCAGTAATGCTGAGTATCAACAACAATACCACCGCTCACGCTACCCAAATTAGAGGCCTGAGTCATGCTGATTTTGGTTCAATAGCCCACGCTGCCAAGTAAGAGGCCTAACTCATGTTGACAGAGCTTTACAATAGCTCACGCTATCAATACCCACGGCCATAAAGATGGCTACTCACGCTTGATAGCCCAAACCAAAAAACTCACGCTGTAATAGAAACGAGGGCAACAACTCATGCTCATGCTGCATACTGAAATCAGGCACTCATGATAAGGCTAGAATATTCACTCATGCTATTGGGCCATAAACTCACGCTGTTGTGGAAGGCCAAAGCACACTCATGCTGTTAAGGAAGCCTGAGTCACTCACGTGACGTATGCAAACTCAGGCGCTCGTACTCATTCAAAATAAAAAATTTATGCTGAGTATGGGAAAACCAAACTACTCACGCTAATACTGAAAGCCTGTACTCACGCTGATACTGAATGGGGCTTGTACTCATGCTAATAATAATCTTACCTCAAACAGAAAACACTCATGCTAGAATATTCACTCACGATGAGGACTGGGTCGTACACTCACACTGCCTATGGTCCTGTACTCATCCTCACACTAATTTTGGCACATTATTCATGTAGATTTTAACTCCACAAACTCACGCTAACACTGGGACAGGCATTCACGCTAATGCTTGGTCCTGTACTCGTGCTAACGTTGATCTTACCACCACATTCACGTTGATCTTTGAGTCATGAGGTCTGGTACACATGATGATGATAATTCCACCTATGAACTCACGTTAATTGAGCCAAGAAATACCCATGATTTATGGGCCATGCATGCACACTAGACGACCAATGATAGGTACTCATGCTGTTCTATTTCGCCCACGATCTCAAAACCAGGCATTCAAACCCTCATGTACAAGCCTTAGAACTGAAACTAATACTAGGAACGCAAATCCTGCAATTCATGGCAAGGAAAATAAAAAAAATTGGAGAAAACCTGGTCCTCACCAAAATCGTAAAAATGAAATGTACCAAAAAATATGGCTTTTGTTGTCATGCACGCTGCCTATGGGCACGCATCACTCACGCTCAAAACGATCAGGTCCTAAGAAAATGCAAATAAGGGACAACGCAATCCAGAAGTTAGCTACTCACGTTAAGGAAATTAAATCATACGGAAGACACCATTCACATGAAAAATTTATTCTAAAAAATAGACCGTTTCTTACACACGCTGTAAACACCTAGGGTGCACACACTGCATACGCACACGCCACCTAGGGACATTTACGCTGTACACATGGGAACAGTAAAAAATATATATATATAGCAAGAAAAAGGCAAATAAAACATGAAACATGAGCGTACCTGTGCATAGACCTTGTCCATGAAGGGATCCTGGGCTGAGAAAGGCATTAAAGCATCTCCTTGCTTTCCTCCATGAACGCTAGCATCGCCTCCTTCTTTCCCTTTCCCTTATCTTGTTTACCTTTACCCATTTTGCCCCAAACACTGTAGATTTGATTCCGTACGCTACAGATCTGGATGTTGTAGTTGTAGATCTAGCTCCAAAAGTTGTAGATATGGGTGCAGTACTTAGTCACGCTCCCCTCCAGGACACTGTACACTACCATACACACTCTGATTCTATCTCTGATGCCGGTTGTATGCTACCCATGTTGCTTATGCTGCCACTATTGCCTAGTTTCCAATACTCACGCTGTAAAATGATGAAATGACTTTTACTTTTACTGGTTAAACCTTTTTAATTCTCCCTCTTTATTTTATTATATTTTACCATTACTTTTATTGCCTTTACCATGTTATTTTGACGCTAACCTCCTAGGTAAAACACCCACACCTTAAAAGTAAAAACTTTAAAATAAAAATAAAATATACATGATGTTACTTCTTCTCTTACCCTGGCCCATGGTTAATAGCGTCCAAAAAAAATATAACAAAATAAAATAAAATATTTACTTTTGATTACGCTGACCCCTTTGGGCAACACCAAACTGTAAAAGCTTCTATAAACAAAGTAAAATACATAGTGTTATTCTTTGTTATTTTGGTTACATTGACCCCTTTTTCTTTTATCAATGCCCAAACCTTAAAATTTAAAAATAAAAA
>MNCI01015281.1:146953-176219 GCA_015680685.1 Gnetum montanum
GATCAAGGAAGGTGACCTTGTCCTTAAGGCAGTCCGTGTACACACGGATAAATTCTCAGCCAACTGGGAAGGGCCTTACTTGGTCAGCAAAGCGTATGAAAATGGAGCATTCAAACTAGCTGATATGGATGGTAACGAGCTTTCTCATCCAACAAATCACATGTACCTTAAGCCATTTTACATATGAACAAAGCCTAAGGTATGCATTCGTCCTAGAATCATGATGATAAACTGATACCACAGAATGTCCTAGCATCATGACGGTAAACTGATACGACAGATTCGTCTTGAAATCATGACGATAAACTGATACCACGAAGCAGTCCTGGCATCATGACCTAAAACTAATACCACAAATTGTCTAGAATGACAATAAACTACCACACTCTCATCTGATAGAGTTCGCTAAGACTATAAACTAGCTTGCCTCTTCATAGTCTGCCACAACTATAAACTAGCATTGCACTGTCTGCTACTACGCTAAACTGGCAATGTCCAACGGGTTATGACGTAAAACTAATCCACGATAGTCCGCCAAGACTATAAACTGGCAACTTATTCATTGGCCTACTAATCTGTTGCTGTAATTAAATGGCATGTCTTCATCAACTTGCTGCATGAATTCATCACATAGACTCTGGCAACATTGTTGCTACTCGATTTTGTTTGCCTACGATTGCACACGGTGTCTCCATCACAATCGGTTGCATCCATGTTTAAAGTGTTAAGCTAACTCATTCACTCATGGTTTTCTTGTCTTCTTGGAGTTGTGTTTGCAGGATGATGCCCAGAGGTGTTCGTACACAGATACACTTCATCACGGCGATGAGGTACCACATTATTCCTGATGCATGCAACCAGGTTAATCAATTCGCTCATGATTACATTCCCAGTTCCCAGTGCATCCCTTATTCTCCAACATGTTCTCCTTGTCCTACTCAGTTACACCTCCTGGATACATCCCATTCACCCCAAAACTTGAACCACACCGTTGCATACTATGACTCTCCAAGCAGTTGCAACCCGTAACACAACATAGCACATGATACAGCTACAAGCACATGAGCACGAGTACAACACTGAAAAAATGCTCTTTCCAAAAAAAACAAAAACAAAAAAAAACAAAGAAAGAAATCAAAGAGAAAAATACATCATAAGGCCATTAGCTCTTCCCATACAAGCCCCAAGCTAGAAGATATTTGTCTTGAAAGAAAACACTCATGTCTCAAGCAATCATGTCCTACCACATCATCGCGTGGCTTTGGCTATTGACAACAGGTTCTCTTAAATAGGATACAAGAGTCTCGTTCCTCCAAAGGATGCACATCCCATGCCTTGGTCCCAAGTCCGCTAGATACTCGCTATTGACAAAGGCCAACATGATGTGTTCACATAAGAGCATTTCTCTTCCCCCAGTTAAACAAAACCATCCCTTCATCAATCCCCGATCTCACAACTATAAACCTTCTCCCTATACATCTCAAAACCTCATTTCCTAATCCCATGTACTTTTGAACACGGTGCAATGACATCTGGCCAAGGGCCAAAGAACAATGCTTAATACCCAGTTGCTCGTGGTGTTTTGTACTTCTTTGTCGATGCCTCTCGGGTAGATTTGTCCAGGCATCAACAAAGAGGGGCCAATGAAAACACCACAAAATTTTGGCCTAGCACTTTCAAACAGAATTCAAGCTAAGTCACGCAACTACCGAAGCATGAATACAGCATGACCAAACTTGGAGGCCTCCAAAATAGCCCTCGATGGTTCACGATTCAACAGGAAAGGTCCCCCCAGGGCCCACAGGCGACTGCACCAACTTTCAGCATCCAGAATCAAAAGTTTTGGGCCTAGAATGCTTGGTTTTGGCTAAGTACACTTTGGTCACGCTGTAGCTTATGCTGCCCAGCGTAAGGATCAGTGTAACCAACTTTTGGAGCCCCAAAACTGAGTCAAAATAGGCTGAAATTGAGCACAAGGACCCCCCATGACCTTCACCAAGGTCCCCAGCAACTCCCAGCTCTAGAAAATCAAAATTTGGGCCTTAAATGAGGTATTTTCAATTACTTACACTGGAGCTACATTTTCATACGCTGCACAGCGTAAGCATAGCTTGACCAAGCAAGAACAGGGTAAAATCAACATTTTTAGGCAGGATCTTTGATACTAGAGTAACCCACAAGGGTCGGAAACATTTGTACTTGCTCACAGGCTTCAAAAACTCCAAATTTGAGCCTCAAATATGCCATTTAGACTTGATGATGTTGGGGTTACTTTTTCATACACGTCACAGCGTATGAACAGCGTAACCACACACAAAACAGGCCCAAAACTGCATTAAAATGAGTCAAAAGATAGCATCTGGAGCACCCTGGAGGACAAGCAACACTCGAGCATCAAGAAATAGGCATCAGCATACAGAACCCAGCTTCCGAGATGGCAGTTTCACTTGGTCACATTGAGGCTTACGCTGGCCAGTGTAAGCCCAGCATCACCAACCCAAAGTGACCCAAAATGGCATCAAATCGAAGGTAAAACTGGCTCAAATTTGACCTGTAAAACCCTGCAAACATTAGACATGCAGACCTACCTTTAGAGTAGGCTTCAGAGGTCAAAATTGGTTTCAAAATGCACTGTTTTTGTTGCACACGTTGAGCAGCGTATGATACAGTGTGTGCACTTGTGATGCTGAAATTCCATACCTTGGATGCTGGACGCTGATGCCGAGACACGCCAGAGCCTACCAGGACATGCTGATGAGGAAAACGGCACACCAAAGCATAGATCTAAAGGCCAGAGATACAACTCTTTTGTAAACTTCAAATTCTCTCAGTGTGCCAAGTTCATACACTGTGGGTTTCATACGCCAACGTAAAAGTTGGTCATGCTAGACGTTGTACATTGTAACATTTCGTGCATTTGGTCAACGCACACACTTGTCACCCGATCCAAATGTTTCTCACCCCGCAGCCACTAATCTTCTCCCAGATCCGAATCTCACACCCAAAACCCTATTAATCTCCTATTTTTCCACTGGATCAAGGTTGGAAAGGGTTCGAAAAATTGGAATCTCATAAACTTAGAAAATCTGGGCATCAATCTCATATGCTGGACTTCATACAGACTTGGATGTTTTACACTTGCAATTCAAAAAAAAATTGCATCTTCCCAGCATCCGTTCTCATCCATCGGGGCTAAATGTCCGCCTTGCAACCAATCTACAACTGCATTCTGACCAGTGCACATTCTAATTGTTTATCAATACAAACAGTTTGCATTATTGCCTAGATTCTTGTAGTTTACATTATTGTTCCTATTCACATTTTTCCTGTTTTCATTATTTAAATAGTTTACATTCGTTTTCATTTGTTTACGTTCAGTTTTGCATTTGTTTGCGTATAACCCAACGCGTCGCAATTGCGTACGTTCGAGGAAGTCCTCGTTTGATCCACATGCGGACCATTCAAGGAACTCTGCCTCCATTAATTTCCAACTTGCCCTCAAGCGAAGGTAGGGTCTTACTGTTTCATCCGTAGATCTCTCGACGTTCGTTCATTCCAGCCTCCCACCAACGATTTCGGACGGTACAATTCTCATAAAAAAAAACAATGGGAATTCAAAGCACACCCCTTAAACAAAATCAATGCATATATCTTTGCATGGTGTGGTTCTCATAAAAAATTAATGAGAATTCAAAGCACATCCCTTAGAAAAAATAAATGGGCTACAAACATTGGTTATGGAACTGGAAAGACATGTTACCCATGCTTGAAGGTCCCCTCTAACTAAGGCCCTTCCATACTTCCTACTTCTTTTTTCTTCTTTAATAAGGAATGGTGGTTGTTCTATGGGAGCGCTCTTGTGTCTCAGGGGGATGGATTGGTCTTAAAATGGTGATGTGAAGTCACTAAATGAGGTTGGTTTTAATCTAGACTACTGATGGATCTTATCAAAGTTATTTAACCATAAAATCCACAAGGGACTTCATGTGACCTTCATCAAGAACTCTGTTCCACTCTCTCTCTCATCCATCTATGCTTTCCATGTCTCATCTCACTACTAGTTTCATGTTCTTATTCAATGCCCAGTTTGATGTGTTAGAATTCTTAGGTAGTTTCTTCCAGGTTTTTGTACTTAACCTTCCATAACCATTAATTAGCCATGGAGCCCATAGACTCTTTGGTTTAAAGTTATGTAAGGGCATAAAAGGTCTATGCTTGCTTTAGGGAGGACCCACTTGCATACCATTTGGTTGGATTAGTTAAGTTCTTTACCCTTAAACACTCTTACAATCAAATCTTTTTGTTTACCCCATCAATGACATCAAATTGTGCACATCTTCATAACATTTTTTAGTAAACTTTTCTTTTTATTGCTGTGAATTCTTACACCCTCTTCAAATATTTCCTTGTGTTAAACTTCTTCAAATGTAATAGACCGCTTATCTATTTTTACCCTATTTGTCAGCCTTCCCACTAACGCTACTCAAGGAATCAATCTACCACAATCACACCCTAACCGAGTGTAACCACTGACAAGATAAGGCATTTAACTGCTATGTGTTACACATTGCTTACTAATTCATGATTCTGTTGTGATTGCAATGGGAAGCATGGACTAGAAGTGGGACTATCTTCATCGAGGCTATTGCAGCAGTATCACACAATGAGGACCATTCATGATTGTTAGATCTTCTCTCTTATTCTTTGGCTACCAAGAGGCATTGTATGTTAGTATTATCTAGGGTGTTCATTTTTCTTATCATGAACACCCAATTTTGTAAAAAGTTGTAACTCTACACACTTGGGCACTCAAAGTTTGTCTATTCCATCTGAGTTAGTTTGTATGATGGTCAATATTCCCATACTTACCCAATATTTTGTATAAAACTTGTTCCTCCTCTTCTTCACTTGAGACTGAGCTTTCATTATGTCATGGGGGTATGATGAAGTGCATTTTTTCATCTGCTCTGATGTCAGGTATCTAACATCGGAGCCCAAATGCGATGTTGGGTATCTAATGTTGCAGGGTATACACTGGCCTATAAATATAGTGCTTAAGCTTCCAATTTGGTATGAGTTTTTGATAGTTTTCAGTCAAAGTAGTGAATCTCTTGTAGTTTATTTTCTCCAAAGTTAAAATATTTTTTGAGTGCTTACAAAAGGAGTCTAAGTATGTACAGTTCTTTATTCAATCACTGATGTACCTGAGTGCGCAGTGCGATGGGAATAAAAATGAACTCTTTTGATAATCCTTACAGCACTGAGAATAGATTAATGTTTTCTTTAATGCACTTTACTTTAATGCATTTAAATTAAGAAATTACTTTTCAGTTGTTAATGAACACAAGCATAACCACTTTGAGCATACATATAGCACTTGGTAACCCAACAACACTTAATGTTTAGTAGACAAGCAACACTATATGTGTTTAGGATGTGTCCAGGAAAGTGGAACGATTACTTGTGTTAGGCTAGCTAGACAATAGAAGAATTAGATCTTAAATTACTCTATCTTTCATTATTGTTGTAGGAAATTAAATTTATAAAATATAAAAAAATAAAATCATATGATTCACTTTGGACTAAACCATACATGATAAAGCTACCACTAGTCCAAGTGAGAAAATAGCGAACTGCGATCAAGGCATAGTGATCTAGATGCCACAACTAGTCCCACCCATGAAATTTGATTAGATCATGTATGATGAGTGGTGAGGTAGCCCTACACTCAACCATATGAATACGAGCATGTACACATGATCTGGTCGAGCTCCAGCAAATGGACTAGTCGAGGCACCTAGACAGTTATACGTTGATCGCAATTCACTGTCTTCCCACTTCGACTAGTAGTAGCTTTGCCATGTATGGTTTAGTCTAGAGTGAGGCATATGATGTTCTCCTAATTCTACGTTACTCTTGATAATAGAAAAGATAAATTGATTAAACTAATAATGGAAGTAAAACCTAAATTAGCTTATGGTGATGGTATTCATCCTTAACCGTTCGTACACATCTTGGACTTCATCAAATTATTGTTGGGTGTGCCAAGTATTTGCAACAAAACGCTCATGATTAAGGCATACACATTTCACTTAATAACAAAAAAAATAAATAACAATAAATCGAACTGTTACTAAAGAAGGCATTAAATAATGGAAACAACCAAAATTAATCTAAGTGAATGCTCTACTGATGAAAGTAATCTCGATCTTTATTGCCAATCATGCACATGTCCAAGTACATCACACTCGAACAAAGGCGCCATGTAATTACAAACGTTACACTGCAAGCATGCACTAGGAATAACTAGCTTGAAAGAAGGAAACTGAAAACTGAAAACTGAAAACTAAATTGCCAAAAGAACTAGAAAGAAAAGAACTTTACTAAAAACTATCAACCTTGTGCCTAAGTGCTATATTTATAGACTAACATATAAATCATGATATCATGTATATGATATCATATCCAAGGTGCAATATCACGTACCTGATATCAAGGCCTAGCAAACCACGATTCATCATACCTCCATGACCAAATAAAAACATATCCGCAAGTTAATACAATGAGAAATGAGCCCCTTACAAAACATTATGAAGGTATGGGATTATTGACTACTATTGACTAACCATGCCATAGTATGAAAAATACAAAACTTGGACACAAAATACAAAATGTTGGAACTCTCTGGTTCTCAGAGGTGGTGGCTTCTCCATTAGTGATTTTCCTTTATCTCATACTATAGGCTTCTAAGATTGCTGGCACGTGAGAAACACCTACAATTTCTTTTCTTCCATTCAAGGATCATGCATAGTCCATGTTTATGTTCCAATGTTTGATGGAGCTAGCACCTCCCACAAACATGACAATTGTGGAAACATCTGGTTCACTTTGACATTCCACATAGTAAACTGTCATCGTTCCTCCTCATAGGCTCTGGCTTTATCTCATAATTCATGGTAATCTATCAGCCATCAAGCCAAATTTGCTTCTATATCTCTTAGATCATGGTATCTTGCTTTGACCACTTCTAATTTAGAGTTTGCAACTTGTAATTTTTGCAACATTTTCTTATGTTCGGCAAACTCTTTCTTAGACTTAGCGTAAGTGGCGGCTACCTGTTTCTCAAGCTCATTTCTCAAATGCCCTACTATTAACATGGTTAAGTTGGCATATCATAGATTTGCCAACTCCATGTACTCTATTAAGTCTTAAATCTGTAGGTCTTGACTTTTTAGTTCCACTTGGTGGACGAAGGCATATGTATCCAATATGGCTCGCTAGTTAATGTGTTGAGCACTGAAAGAGTTAATGTGAGTCTTAGCCATATGGATCTCCTTTTTGATTATTTCTTTGTACATCCCCACCTAATCATAAAAGTGCTCTTTCAACTTCTCATGCTTCTTGGCCTCATTCTGCCATGCCCTAATCTTTATTGTCATCTTTTGACGAATGGCGTGAACCTCCTCTAAAGAAAGGGTTCTATTTTCCCTAGCCAAGCAATTCATATTTTTGTTGACCCGTACTAATTATTCTCTCATCTATTGAAAACTTTCTTCCAGAACATTCTTCTATTTCTCAATTGACTTCGACCAAATATTTTCAGCAGCAAGTTGTTTATTCTCCTCCTATAGGGCCTTGAGAGCCTTAGCATGTGGGTACGTTTGAGCTTGTGCCTTGGAAGCATCCTAATTGGCTTATTCTTTCTTCCTTGCCACCTTTTTATTCTCTTCCAACAATTTATTTAATTTCCTATTTCTAAAAACATCCAATTGGTTAGTTGCGATAGATTGGGAAGGATCCCTTTGTTCAACTTGTAGGGTGATGAGCTTTTCTTGTAGTCTTTGCAACTCTACTTTTGCATGCTCAACCCTAACTTTAGTAATGACCAATTTTTCTTTAGTTAAAATGAGGTCTGATTGTACTGCTGTGACATCTTGAGGAATGTCAAACAAGGAAGTCATGACTCATCTTATTTATAGCAATTAATCCAAAACATCCTCATGTTCTGCAGGAGTCATTAACGAACTGGCCAAAACTTGAGCATCACGTGCTCCCGTGAAATTTGTCAATGGTACAACAGGGACATTAAAAGATTCTTTGATGTGGTGCTACATGACCACAAATATGGCACCTTCACTAGTTTCTAATCTGACTTAGAAGGATGTGGCATTCCTAGAGATCTGCTGAGACCACTAGGACTCTCCTCCTAAAATTGACAAAATGTATCCACTTGCAGGGTCAGCTAATACAATGGACTGCACGACATCATTAATGATCCTAAATAAATTCTTAGCATCATGACTCCCCTAATTGACCATCTCAGCAATGGGTCTGAGGTAACTGATGGATGATCGATAGTCCTATTGTAGCGATGGGGATTATTGGCCTTGCTAGCTTGTGGGTTGTGTGTTGGACCTTGCTTCCTGTTGTTTGCTAGGACCTACTATTTAGGCATAGTGGGCCACACCATTCGCTCTTCTTCTTGCTCTGATTGCTCACCAATGTCTTTCCTTAGTGCCAACAATTTGAGTAATTCAACATGCGAAGCATTTCAGGCTTTTCTAAAAAGATCATTCATATAGCCCAAAATTCCAACATGTCTGCATAGCTTCTTAATAAGATAAGGGAAAGGCAAGGCAAGCTTCCCTGTCTTTCTTTCTTCAAATTGCCTTAGCATTTCCATCAAATATAAATGGAACAAATTTGCATTAAATTTTTGCATCAAAATTGCACTACCTCGCACCGCAAAATTAAATAGTCTATTTAAGCCTTTAGTGGGGAAAATGCGATAAGTGCCAATCTTGAAGTAAATCCTCTCTTCCAAGGTCAATTCTCCATAAGCTTTATTTTCTTTATCGTAAGCCCGTTTCAACCATAACTTTCTTGCATCTGCATCTAAGTGAGTGGACAAATAAGCAACCTTTGGTTCTTCATTTGGAAGATTCAAGACCTCTACAATGGCCCTTATAGAGAAATCAACAAGAATGCTACCTACATTGGTAATGGTGCCTTCTTCCTTGCCATGCCAAAATTGTTATGCTCACCTAAATACCAGTCATCACTTTCTGAGAGAATGGACCACAATGGAGATGCCTTAAGTTGAGTCTTCACTGGTTTAGGGGCAAACTTGGTGAAAGGCCTTAAATTAAGCTCCATGATCACAACTGAGAAGGTGGACTTCTCCTGAATGGCTCAGAGACATTCTAGGGACAATGTGAGACATTGCCCTCATTCTGGGGCTCTAACTTCTTCACCTTCCACAGGGCCAAATTACACTGTCGTAGGGGTTTTCTAATGAATGTTGAATGAGTGTGCTTCATGCTCTGCATGTTCTACGTGAGATCCTTGGCCTCTACCTCCTCTCGGGCATTTAGCTACTCCTTGCAAAGGTCCTGCTTGATCTCCTCTTTTTAGGGCCATCTATAATCACACAAAGGTCAACTGTTACTAAGGTTGTGCAAAGAAATTTTTATCAACTCATACCTTACTCATTGCCTTAGTTAACAGTCCATAATTACGTAGTGTGATTTTAGAGTTAGAAATATTTTTAAGAAGTGGCTAAGGTGTTATTGTTGATCTCACATCATTGGTTTTCATCAATTTCTTTACATGTGGCACTTACAATCGTTTAGATGGCCTAAATAATTGATGAAAATTAACTTGGCATTTAAACATAAAAATGTTTCTTTAGTAAATATTAAATTTCTTTACCCCTATGATATTCTTTGGATGATAGCAAATTTTGAAAAAAGTATGCACACTTCCTACTGCAGTACACACCANAGGAAGCTAGATATTATGCTTGGAAGATGGAGAGGTAAAGCTCTAAGTCATAAAGGAAAATTTCAACAACTCCCCTAGTGGCAAATGAAGGACATGAATAGTGAAGCATGTGGATTCGTAACTATATATAGGTAGAAAAGACTAAATATCATGTCGGATGCAATATTGCGTCTCCATCAACATGCACCGAATGTAGGGACTAAGTGGAAATAATGAATTTTCAATATTTAATGAAGGATTTGAGATTGAATTTGAAGGTATGAGGTATTTGGAAAATTAATTTTGAGGCACCAGAAGTGTGTCATGATGGAGTTATATATTAAAATTTGTGAAAAGGGGCTAGGACAAAGGGTGTATAGTAATTGTTGAGGAATGATTAATTAAAATGATGAGGGAAAGGATAGTTCACTTAGGTAAGTAGTCAAAGGATGTAAAATAATGTGGTCATGTGCAATAGGGACAAGTTACAAAAGTTACACAAGTGGGTCCTCCCCAAAGCAAGCTCTAATGTTCGTGGGCATTATAGAAGTTGAATGCAACATATACCTATGAACAAAACACACATGGTAGGACCATTGAGTTGAGATAATAACTCTACATTACACCAACCACAAGTTATGAACATTCGAACAATGAGATGAGATGGATTGTAAAAGGGATCACAGAAATCGGGGCATGAGGTTTCTAATGATGGTCACAATGGAATCTTGTTTGTAATTAATGGTTAAATAACCATGTGTCTGGCTTTCCAAGTTTTAAACCAAGTCCATACCACATTGCAGTGACACTACATTGCTTCATCCCATTAACAAACAACCATAAGTCTACCACAGTTGCAAGGAGGAACATCACTTGGCATTTTGTTCAAGGGAGGAGCAAGGGAGGAGCATCATGGTGGCATGCTTTTATTATTATTATTGTATTTTTTTAGGCTCTATGAAGTTGCCTACCTTTAGGCATGGGTATATGTCTTTCTAGTGAGACCCACAAAAGCTTATTTAGTGTCATTTTGAGTTGCTCTTACTCCCATTTTTCGTTGGATCTATAAGGATATAGTTATAAACTTGGCAACATGGTAGAACATACAAAAGTAGTCAAAGAGAATATACAAATCCCCTTGATGTCACACCCTTGTCATTTCACCTTGGTCCTTCACTTGTCTTTCCAGACACAATGATTATCAAATTATTTGTAGTTGGATGATGAAAAAGATTACCATTGTGACCAAAGCATGAACCTCTTATTAATGGAATAGGTGGATGTATGTCATGGTCTCAATGTCTAAATAATTAGTTCCTTATGACTAGGCAACATAGAGAAAAACCTCACCTTAATGGGCAACATGATCAACTTACTCATGGTCAAAATTACAACAGAAAATTAAAAACAACAATTAGAAAAAGTAAAAGAAATAGAGAAATGACAAAAAAATCATAAGACAAAAAGATAAAATAACACTTAAGAATCTAGAAATTAGAATGGGGGGTGACCCCCATGACTAAACATTTGGTCGTGGCTAGGATTAATAAGTGGATGAATAAGATCCATGCATGTATGAAACATTAGGAACCCTTCATGCCCTAGCCATTAGATGTCTATTGGTGGTATGGTGGCCGGTAGAGAAATTGTTGGTCACACACCTAATTATAGAAAGCATAGTGGGGTAGGTTAGATGGTGTGTGTACATTATGAGTGAAATCTAGCCCACTATGACACCCTTGACTATATGGTAGTATGCATGGATTTGTGTGTCCCTTCACATTGGTGAATTCACTGGATCGTGTGGATGTTCAAGTGTGAGGTGGAGGCTTGGGTATAGTGACAGGGGCTATTAATGGAGCTAAGGAAGGTGTGGCACCAGTTGACCTTGGGTTGGTTTAGGGGTTGGAGTAGGTTCGGAAGCATGATTCTTCTTCCTACAACCATTCCTAAAGAAGGGATTCTTCCAATGTTACGTAGGGAACCTACTTTCATTAATAGCAGTAGCATAAGTTACATCCATTGGTTGGCACGGTGGTTCGGAACTGACCAATACATCTAATGGTGGTGTAAAAGCAAGTAAAGGATGAGAATATCGAGGGTGAGGAGAAGTGTGAGAAGTATGAGGTGGTGATCCCTTAGGAGAAGGCACGAGTCGATGGTACTCGAGACAGTGATAATGACGATTAGAAGTAGAGGATTCAGAATTGGTTGGAGAAATAGGATGTTGAATATAGTAGGCATTTGGTTTTGGCAGATAGGGAGGATGCCATTGGCTAGATGGTGGCCTCACCCACCCTTGTGAGTTTTGCCATTGTGGTGGAGCAAAGTGTTGAGGTTGGTAATGGCTCCCCTCAAGATAGTATAATGGGCTATGGGGTTGTCCATAATTACCTTGTGGAACAGGGATGCACCTAAACCAATACCTTTGTACAAATTTTGGGTGCAACTTCCCTGCGCAATCCTCATAGAGATGTGACAAGACTAGGTAATGGCCCTTTGAATGTTCATATAAATAGACATCACATCCATCCTCGTTATCTGTAGTTGAGCCTTTGGCCTCGTTACCCTTAGCCATTCTCCCCGGTTGTCGAATAATGTTCTTAAGTGTTCCTGATTTCTATGCCCTCTATTTGTTTCGATTATTAGGTTTATTTTGGATGATCCTCTCCCCAACAATGTCTTCTAAGTTCACACTTTGTTCATTTGCCCATATAGTCATCTTGTTATGCTTTGCCTCAATTTCATCTATCAATTTTTTGTATTGGCAAAGGTTGGGACTGTATCACCCTTTTAGAATTGGTTACTTCCTCTTCCTTGTAGTTCTAAACCTTTGTTGTTTCTAGAGTTGGGTCCCACTCAAATGCTTTGGCATTCTCCCATTTAGATAATTCTCTCTCTTCTTTCACTAAATGCTCTATTAGTTCTTTGACCTAGTGGGCTTGGAGCTTATATAGTTGTCCTCTGGCATACTTTCCAAGGTTCACCCTTGTTTCATTGCTAAGACCATCTATAATGTGGAGTATTTGCTCTTTCTTAAAGAACCTATGACCTATACATTTATTTAGTAAGGCATAGTATCTATCTAAGGCCATGTCCAAGGGTTCCTATTATTCTTATTTCCATCTTTGGATTTGTCTCCTCAAGGTGGACACTTGCGCATAGGTCTAGTATCTTTTATTAAAAAATTTTAACATGGTTGACCATCGTCTAATTGAATTTGGTTCTAATGATCTATACCACACTTCGGCTTTATCGATTAGTGTCCTAGGAAAGAGCTTAAGCTTTTGCCATTTACCGTCCACATTGTTGAGCACACAAGCACCATGGAAGGCTTGTAAATGATGTTGCGGATTTGAATCATAGCCTCCTACAAATTTTGGAATATTATTTAGGTCAAGCTTAGGAAGTTGACTCTTCTTACAATGCTTGTGAGATATGTTAACGACCTTTGTGATGTGCTTTAGGCTTTTAGGGACTAATAGGGATTTATCATCATCAAACAAGTTGTGATTAAAATATCTATTTGATCGATGGTGACAATGGGGCTTGTGTTCATGTTGATGACCTTGAGTGTTTCTGTGGGTTCAATTTTTAATTTTATTTTGACCCTTTTATGGAGCCCTATCTCTATACCCACATTCATCTTTGTCAAAACTAGATGCTGAAGTTGAGGGGGGAGATGAAAAGAAGGAATTGGTAGGATAGCCATGGCTTCTATGATGTTCCTTAAGGTCCCTTGGCTTATCATTTCTAAGTATTGAGGAGGTCTTAGGCCTTGAGGCCTCCCCTAGTTTAGGACTAACGTCATCTTCTTCAAGATTGTCTACCTTAGGTGAATGTAGTCTTTCAGTGTCATTAGGGTGGAAATGGTCATAAAATCCTTTCATAAGGTGGATCACTCTAATTTTCTTCATTGTATATTTCGTTAGTTCTCCAATGAATAGGTGCGCTATACGGTTCATAATCATTTCCACATCAGTGAGACATTATTGTAGAGTTGTGGTGTGTGTTTGAATACTTCTTGAAAGATATATCATTAATACCCTTTTACAGTGATCTTGTGTAATATAACTAATCTACATAACTAGCACCATCCCCGACAATGGCACCAATGATGAGTGGAAAGGTACGCCTACGCTCAACCATATGAATACAAGTGTGTACACATGATCCGGTCGAACTCCGTGGATAGACTAGTTGTGGCACCTAGATAGTTATACATTGATTGCAGTTTGTTGTCTTCCCACCTAGACTAGTAGTAGCTTTTTCACGTATGGTTTAGTCTAGAGTGAGGAATATGATGTTGTCCTAATTCTACGTTACTCCTGATAACAGAAAAGATAAATTGATTAAACTAATAATGGAAGCAAGACCTAAATTAGCCTATGGTGATGGTATCCATCCTTAACCATTCGTACAAGTCTTGGACTTCATGGGATTACTGCTGGGCATGCCAAGTATTCATACTTAAATGCTTGTGATTAAGGTGTACACATTCTGCTTAATGACAAGAAAAGTAAATAATACTAAATCGAATTGTTACTAAAGAAGGCATTAAATAATTAAAACAACAAAAATTAATCTAAGTAAATTCTGCAATGATGAAAGTGATCTTGATCTTTATTGTCATTCATGCACGTGTCCAAGTACATCACCCTCGAACAAAGGTGTCGTGCAATTACAAATGTCACACTACGAGCATGCACTAGGANAAACAAAGGTGTCGTGCAATTACAAATGTCACACTACGAGCATGCACTAGGAATAACTAGCTTCAAAGAAAGAAACTAAAAATTGAAAACTAAACTACCAAAAGAACTAGAAAGAAAAAGAACTTCACTAAAAATTGTCAACTGTGTGCCTGAGTGCTGTATTTATAGGCTAACACAAGAATCATGATATTGTGTATACGATATCGTATCCAGAGCGCGATATCGCTGACCCGATATTGGGGCCTGGCAATTCGCGATTCATTAATGTGTGAATGTTTGTGATTCGTATGGTTGGATGTAGGGGTACCTCACTACTCATTAAGTAGTTATGCATGGATTCGTTTATCCCTTCATAGTGCTAGATTCATTATGTCTATTAGGTGTTGAAGTAACGATGGATGTTAGCCTTTGTGTAGGATCGAAGGACGTTGGTTGTGAAAGGAAGGGTGCTGCACTTGATTGGCATTATATGGTTTGGATGTGTTAGTAGGTTCATGAGTGTTGCACTTATGCGTGGGAGCCATCCTAAAGAAAGGGTGTTTTTGAGATGGTGGTGGGGATCTACTAGCATCATCATGTCTATGTACATTCGTAGCACAAGTGGCATTCTTTCATTGATGTTGTGGTGTTGAACATTCCTGTGTTGCTAGCTATGACATGTGATGGAGTGGAGTATGAGAATATTAAGCATATGATGGAGGGTAAAAGGCATGAGGTGGTGATCCTTCAGAAGATGTTGCAGGTCGATGATATTCGAGAGAGTGGTAGTGTCAATTTGAAGTAGAGGAAGTAGAATTAGTTGGGGAAATAAGTTGTTGAACGTAATAATCATATAGGTCTAGCTAATAGTAGGGGTAGCACTGGGTTGATGATGGCCTGCCCCATGCCTATGGATTTTGCCACTGCAATTGATAGTAGTTTTGAGGCTAATAAGAAGTCCCACTAGGATAGTACGATTAGTTGTAGGATTGTCTATAATTACCTTGTGAGTAAGTTAATTTCCTAGGCATTTACTTTTGTATGAACTTGGGATTCAATGCAAAAGCCCAATACTCATGTAGATATAACATGATGGACAATAGCCCTTTGGATGGTCATATAGGTAGATGTCACATCCATCATCTTATTCTATGGTTGAGTCTTCAGCCTCTTCTTCTTCAGCCATTTTCTCTATTTGTCGATAAGTGTTGCTAGCTATTTCTTGGTTTTTTTTCCTCCATTTATTGTGATTGCTCAATTTGTTTTGCATTACTCTCTCCTTTATAGTTTCTACAAAAGTTGTAACTTTCTCATTTATCCATTTTGACATATTATCAAACCTTGCTTCAAGTTCATTGATAGACCTTTGTATTTATAAGGTTTGTTGCAAAATCACCTTATCGAGAGCTGCCTCTTTTTCCTTATCATAGATGTGAACCTTCTTCTTTTGAAGAGTTGGGTCCCAGTGATATTTCTCAACATTCTCCCATTTACATACTTCTCCTTCTTCTTTTGCCACATGCTCGATTAGCTTTTGGATTTGATGAATTCCTAGTTCATATAATTCATGTTGAGCATAAATCCTAAGGGTCTCCCTCGTTTCATTATGAAGCCCATCTATGATGTGAAAAATTTGCTCTTCCTCAGGGAAACCATGGCTTGGGCATCTATGCAATAGAGAATAATATCTATCTAGGGCCATATCCAAGAGTTCATGTTGTTCTTACTTCCATAAGTTGGACACCTTTGCATAGGTTTGGTATTTCTTATTGAATAGTTCCAACATTGTGGACCATTAATAGATTGAATTTGGTTTCAATGATCTATGCCACACTTTGGCTTTATCTATTAGTGTCCTATGGAAGAGCTTAAGCTTTTGCCACCTACTTTTGATGTTTTGTAAGACATAGGCATCATGGAAGGCTTGTATATGATGTTGTGGATCAAAATCATGGCCTCCTACAAATTTAGAGATATTATTCATATCAAGCCTTTTTATGTGACTTTCCCTGCAATGCTTTTGGGGTATCTTAATTGCCTATGTGATTTGTAACATTCTCTTAGTGGCCAACAAGGGTTCATTGTCATTAGGCATGTCATGCTAAAAATTTCTATTTTGATTCATCTGATTATGATGATTTTTTCTATGTTCATTTTAATGTCTTTGATTTTTCTCGTGGTTTCAATTTCTATTTTCATTTTGACCCCATAGTGGAGCTTTGTCTCTATACCTACATTCATCTTCGTCAAAGCTAGATCTTGAAGAGGAAGAGGAAGATGAGGAACTAGGAGGATTGCCATGGTTTCTATGATGCTCCCCATGGTCCCTTGATTTATCTTTTTTAGGTTTTGAGGAGGTCTTAGGGCTTGAGGCCTTCCCTAGTCTATGACTTAATTCATCTTTTCTAGGATTGTTTGCCTTAGATGAATGTAGTCCTAAAGTGTAGTCAGGGTGGTCATGAACATATGAAACCCTTGCATGAGGTTGGTCACTCCAATTTTCTTCAATATATATCTCATTAGTTCTCTAATGAATATTCTCACCATACAATGCATTATTGCTTCCTTGTGAAAGAGACATCTTTGTTGGTTTATGATGTGTGTGATTTACTATTTTTTTGAAAGATAAATCATTAATGGATTTACAGTGATTGTGTATAATATAACTAATTTAGATCACCTTCCTTGGCAATGGCACCAATGATGAGCAATGAGGTACTCCATTGCCCAACCATACGAATCACACTCCTTCATGCATAATCTGGTCGAATTCTGTGGATGGGACTAGTTGTGCATCTAAATTGTTATGCCTTGATCATAGTTCACTCTCTTTCCACTTGGACTAGTGGTAGCTTTATCACGTATGGTTTAGTCTAGAGTGAGGCATATGATTCTTGCTGTTGTTCAGCCCTAAGCTACTCCTAATGATGATAAAGAAATTAACTATTTAATCTAATTAATAATGGAAAGTAAAGTCTAACTAGCCTATGTGTGATGAGTATCTATTCCTAACCTTCCGTACACACCTTGGACTTCATGCAACTATCGTTGGGGTTACCAAGCATATTGTTACTAAGCGTACCAAATGATAACACTACTAGGTTACCAATTAGTTACAATTAAGTGCTCACGATTAGTCCTACTCATTTTGCTTAATGACAAAAATAATAATAAAGAGCAATGAATGACAACATTAACTAAGGAAAACAATAAACATTTAAGCAATTAACAATAATAAAGCTAAGTGGATGCTGCAATGATGGAAGCAATCTCTATCTTTATTGCCAAATATGTAACATGTCCAAGTACATCACACTCGAATAAGGATGTTGTACAATCACTTAACATCACATTGCAGGCATGCACTGGAAACTAAAAAAACTTGATATCTATCAAAATCTGTAAATCTATCTTCCTATGTCTATATCTATATCTCAACTGTGCACCCAAGTATGGTATTTATAGGCTACAATGGAAGGGGTGATATCGAATCCCTAACATTAGAGGTTGTGCCCCGATATCAGGTACCCAACATCATAGCCATGCAGAACATGACTCATCACTCATCTTCAACATATGGAAACAATTTCTCTTCAATGTCCTCTAAGTGAAAGTGAAGGCTCATTTTCTAACTTTTTCTAAGTGTCTAGTTGCACACTTACTTAGAAATGAACATCTATAAGTTATAACAACTTTCAACCTAACATTAATGATGTCATTCTTGGTAATCAACCTACTTTGTCTACTTCATTTAGTTGCATTTGAAAATGCTTTAGCTAGTTATTCTTTACTCTATTTACAAGCTTTAGTGTCTAGTTACTTTTTAGTAGCAATAACATAACTACGACCTTTGTTTAGAGTTTAAATATCATATTCAAAGATGTTGTATTTGAGGTACAACTTCAAGAAAAAAATCTTCTAGTGAAAACTCATCAATTAATTTGTCTCATGCATTATTAATTTCTTTTTGTTTTATAAGCTCTAGTTAGGAAAGCCATTAACTTCTATTGCTATTTGTCATTGTTTTTTAATGATGCTTTCTTTCGTCTATGCTTTTCCTATCCCAAATAGAAAGTTTTTTGATATTGGTTATAAACTTGAAAGGACATTCCCAAAATTGTTAAGCATTTTTTTTTTTACTTTTCTTTTTGTTTTAGGGGGAAGGGGGATGGCTAGTGTTTGATCCCAAAAAATAAATATATTAAAAAGATCATATTCAAAGTACAAAAGCAAAGAAACAGAGAAGAAACTCCAAAACAACAAAAAAAAAGCCCAATAGTTATGGGGATGTCTTTATAGGTTTTCATCCATACAACCAATCCTGAAAAACCTCCTTTCCAAGGTAGAAAAAAGAAACATATATAGAAAAACATTTAGGAATTCAATTGAAGCATCACCTTTTTGAAAAATCATATTACATTGAAACTTCTAAATGACATAAAGAATAAGAGGATCAAAGAACCACCAATATGAAGCAAAAGTCCTTGAAATTTAGGAGTATCACGAAATAAAACTCATATAATCCTAGTTGAAAACCACGCAAATACCTGCTACACCACGTCAAAGAGCAATGAACAAAAGGACAAGTGAAAAAATAATGAATGCATGTATCTTCCATATTGCAAATAGGACATCTTGGGTCATGAACACCCAAATGAGAGCACCAAATACCAATAGGCCAAAATTGATGAATCAAGTACTATAGAAAATGTCTAATTTTTGGAGTGGTGGCATTCCATGTCTTCTAAATTCATTCTTCCATAATTACACATTATGATTAACCTTCCAAATATAATTGAATATTGGCCAGATATTAGTATTAGAACTAATAAGAGTATACACAATATTAGGTCAATGTGGAAAAACATGATGGCAATTAATCTAATAAAAATTAAGAAAATCATTATGAGAATCTTAAATAGCTACATGTCTCTCTAAACTATCCAATAGATCAAAAAATGTAGATTTTTTAGAAACATTAATGTCATAGAGACTTTAACACTTAGAGCAAGTAATCTAGCAATCATACATGTGAAGAGATGAAAGGGAGGAAATGCCAAACTTGCACCATGTACTATGAAGGCTTGGACGCTTAATAGCCCATGGTTCATTTTTAATTGAAAGTCACTAAGGAGAAAGCTTATCAAGCATAGAGGTAGAAACAATAATATTATTGAAGTTTGAAAAATCACTAATAAAACTCCAAGCCTTCTAAATATGCTTTATGACAATTGATGAGTGGCAAGGTACCCCTACACTCAACCATACGAATATGAGCATCTCACGCGCGATCTGGTCGAACTCCAAGGACTAAGTGCTTACGCGCCCTAATGGAACACTTAAGGTTAATCAATCACTATCTTCCCAAACTTACTTGTATTGTCACAGTTGTATGGTTAAGTAAGTTTGAGGTATATGATTTTTATGTCTTTTTATCTTTTTAACGCCTTATGCTAAGAGGGAAGGGTGAAGAGACTAAATGCCTAACTTTCATTAACTAAGTTCTAATTATCCTAGCATCAGTATCCATTCCCACTTGCCGTACACACCTTGAACCAGTGCAACGCTACTAGGATTACCAAACGCTACTCGTTACTAGGTTACTAAGCATTACACATGTGCTCAAAGTGGTCATACTGAATGCACTTAACTAGGAGAGTTAAGGGTTGAAAGAGATTAATTATCAAAGAAAGAAATTAAGCATTTAACATTAATTAATTCCTATATAGCCTAGTCCACATGCTGCAATGTTTATCAAAAAGTTCATCTTTATTGTCATACACAAATATGTGCTCAGGTACAATTTGCTCGAATAAAGATCCGTTCACTTTGAGACTCCTACTACAGGCACATGGAAATTATTCTAACTCTGGAATGGTAAAACTACTATAGTTTGGCTAAGGGTCTAGATCTAGATGATAAAACAAGGAAAAGCAGCCTCTTATTTATAGAATTGGCGACGAGCTGCGATATTGCAAGGGCAAACGCGATATCGCAGTTGATGCGATATCATGGCTCATCATATCCCCGTGACTGAATGAAAACTCGTCCTCGAGTTCCTTACAAAATATTGGGAAGGTATGGGATTATTGACTTGAATGAGACTAATGGTGAATGGGGTGACATGTGAATGGATCATCATTACAATACATGACAAATTAGTGTTCATGACAACAAGAGTGAACACTATACACAGTTGACATCCAACCTTATTTGGCAGCTAAGAGAGAAGAGAGAAGAGAGAGAGAAAAGAAGAAGTTTATTGCTGTCGATGCCAAGATTGTACCTTTCGTTATCCATCCATAAGTGTGCCATCAATCTTGTTCCTTGTGTAACTGCTTCAGCACCAGTCCATTCCAAGTGTTTCCTCCAGATCTAATCCGTTTTTGTATGATTGCCATCTGCACACATAACACAATCTGATATTAGCAAGGGTAAATGAATCACAATGCAGTTAATACCTTGCCTCAACGTAAGGTTCATTGGCTGAGTTGTGATATGGCTAATGCGGATCTGGATATATAATACTGGTGGCTACCCGAGGTGTAGGGGTTAGGAGAAAATCAAAAAAATTAGACCGGGACCCCCATGACTGAGAGCGAACCTCCAGTAGCGAGAGAATGGAAAAAAAAGAAGAGGAACAAGAAAGATGAAGAAAAAGAAACAACAGCAACGTCAATAAAATGGATGTCAAAGATGAAGATGAACAAAATAAATGTTGATTGCGGAAATGTTTAAGGGAAAGAAATTAACGAATGCACCAAATAGGAATGCTAGCGGGTCCTCCCCAAAGTAGGCTCATGCCCTTAATGCCCTGACAATCCCACATTCAAAGAGTCCGTAGGCTCTAGAAATGTCATTTGGAAGCAAGAGTTAAATTCTTAACCACAAGAGTTTACCAAAAAGAAAATAATACATAAACCAAAATATGGACTATTGATACAACCGGCAATGAGGTGTATAATGGAGAAAGAATGATGGCAAGAAGAGAATGGAATGGAGTCTCAAGAACAAGGTGGTGTACAGCCCCTTGTGTATTAATGGTTAATGTGACTTAGTAGATCTCATCCCAAATCTAGCCTCAAACCAACCACATCCAGTGACTTCGCATTAATACATTCGACCAATCCATCCACCTGAAGTAATATGAACGCCTCCACCAAAGAGTCACCACCATTCCGATGAAATGAACAAGGAGAAAGTAGGAAGCGAGAAGGTCCTTAGTTAGATGGAACATGTTTATATTAGTTCCATAACCAGCGCTTGTAGCCCAAATGATTATTTCATCTAAGGGGTGTGCTTTAAATTCTCACTATTTTTTTTTGCGTGAGAACCACACCATGCAAAGACTTATTATTTTTATTAGCTCAACTTCCTGATAATGGAGCAACATTGGAATGTTATAGAAGACTCAAGAAGAAAACATCCAAGCACCCAAGAGAATGGCTAGCACAAGTGCATCAAGTTCCCTTGAAGTCACACCCTTTTCAATTCTTGAGTCCTTCCTTAGTTTGAGAAATACCCAGTCACCAATTCATTGATAGTTCTTATTGTTTAAGGAAGGGGACTGTACAGTTCCAAGCCAAGAGAGACCATAGAAATTTATGGATGTATGGATGAAGTGGACTCATTGCCTATTATATCAACAAGAACCATACCTTAGTATCAACATCATAATTGAAAGGTAAAAACCAAACATTAGCAATCAATGGAATACAGTTCATACCATCTTTATGAGCACTTATTAAGTGACGAATCAAACAAAATAAACACACAAAGAAATGAAAGAGTATGAACGATGTTGTAAAACAAAAACAAGAAAAGTTAAAGAAATTTGTAAAACAAAAAATGTGTAAAACAAAAATTTTAAAAGAAACTGAGGGCCTTGAGCTATCAGCATAGGTGGCCATCTCTCCCATGACTAAGTTGGAAGGGGGAGATCCGAAATAATGAGCGCTTGTTTGAATTTTTTAGAAGTGTCCAACTTCTCCCAATTAATGTTTTTAGGTTAAGGGTTGGAAGTTGGCGACGCTCTTGCTCCAGTGTATCTATGCTTTCGACATGGCCGCAAGTTGGTCCCCCAATTAGTTCCATGCATATGGGTGAGTTGCTCTCTTGATTAGCTGTCAACCACTGGGTGTTTTCTTGTTGTGTGGTTGCTACATACAAGCACCTTTTGTATGTTAACCTCTGGTGCACACTGATTGCACGTAGGCAATGCTGAACATTCCTGTATGCAATCACACCCTGTGTCACTGTATGTGATGCATAGAACTTTCTTCTTCTCAATCTTACCACAAGTGTTTTCCTTAGATATTTCCAGGGAAAGATCGTGGATTCCTAGGCACACATTCACGGTACTTAGCCATGTCCTTCCCATTATTATTGGGAAGTTCCCTTTGTCATTATTGACTTGTATCACTAGGAAATCAACTGGGTATGACCAACCACACATAGTGGTAACGATGTCCTTCACCAGTCCCAAGGGAATAGTGATGGACTAGTCAGCTAGCTCTAAGCGAATATTGCTCTTTGTTAGTGGAGGCAGCTTCTAGGCTTTATACATTTCTTGCGATATCAAGTTGACTCTGGAACCTGAGTCCAAAAGAGCTTTACAAGGTTCATTCCCAGCAACCTAGAGATAAATCAAGGGACTTCCAGGATCAAAGAATTTTCTGGGAAGGTGGTCCTCCTTGATCCAGTCAGTGACGGTATGTGTTAACATAACCGTATGCGTTGAGCTCTATTTTTGGTTTGAAGGGAGCTCCAAAGCCTTATTTGATGGAGGAACATTTGGAGGCTCAACCGCTTGTGGTTGTGAGAGCCTGTTTGGACTATTGGTTCTGAAAAAAGGTCTTCTCCTTGTACGATTGTCAGAACCAGCAATGGGTTGAAGGTTTACAACTCTCGTAGCATTTCATTGTTGCGGTTAAGTGGGGAGTTCCCCTTGCATCGCTGGAGCGGGTGGTAGTGGAGCTATCGATGTAAGAGTCGCGGATGGGTTTAGAAAAAAGTATGCATGTGGTGTGTCTCTCTCCTATAATACTCCCGAGCTTGGTAGTGACATTGTGGGGTCGCGTGACCAATAGAGTCACTTGGAGAGATTGGCTACTGCACGTAGTAGCCCTATGGATTCGGTTGCCGGTAAGGGTATTTTTGCCTAGGCGGTGGCATCCCCCATGACTGTGGGTATTGCCACTGCTGGTGTTGTTCAATAGGTTGTGGTGGAGTTCCACTTGGATAATATGTTAACGGCTGGTGGAACTACCTTAGGTTACCTTGGGGATAAGGTAACCATTGGGCTGCTTGCCGTTTGTTAAGTCATTGGTTAAGTGCATACATCCCAGACTCTTGCAGATGTGAGATTATTGGGCAACATCCCTTAGGATGGTCATATTGGCATATCTCACATCCACCGTCATTGTCCATATCAGAATCCACAACCTCTTCGATGATAGCCATTTTACCCTTACCTTTGTTACGTGCATGGTCCAGATCCCTATTTTTCCTTCTATCATGGTCACTACTTCACTCCTTAGACTCCTCTACAATTTTTAGAACGGTTTCAAATCTCCTATCTAAGGAGTCCCACAATTGATCTACCTTTGTCGACACTTCTGTTGTTAATTTTTGAAGCAGCAAGGCTTTCCTATTCACCATCTCTTCGAGTGGTGACTCATCCTCCTCCTCATAGAATCTCACTCACCTTTTTCGAAGGGAAGGATCACAATTGTACTCTTCTACACTTTCTCTCTTATGTAGCTCTCCTTCTTCCTTAGCTAGTTGCTCCAACAATCTATGGATCTAATGGAGCCTAAGCTCTGATAGTTTCCCTTGGGCATACGTTCCAAGGGTTCTCCTGGTTTCATGCCTAAGTCCATTTATGAGATGGCGTAGTTGATCCCGCTGCAAGTAACCATGGCCCGGGCAACGATGTAGCAGTGCATAGTATCGGCCCATGGTAGCATCCAAGGGTTCATGAGTTCTTTGCTTCCATCCTTAGATTTGCTTTCGCAAGTTGGACACCCAGGAGTATGTTTAATACTTATTGTTAAACAATTCTAGCATCATACTCCACCTTCAAATGGATTTTGGTTCTAATAACCAGTACCAGCTTTCTGCTTCTTTTACTAGTATCCTTGGGAACAACTTTAATTTTTGCCACTCGTTCTCAATATTCTGCAAGGCACATGCATCGTGAAATGCTTGTAAATGGTTCTAAGGATTAGCGTTGTATCCCCCCTCAAATTGTGGGATATTATGCATGTCTAATCGCTTGATCCTATTATCTTTCTAGTGCCTTGTAGGAATTCTAACGGCCTCCGTAATGCCTAACATGCTTCAGGTTGTAAGTAGGGGTTCTTCGTGGTCATTTCGTTCATAGCGTCTATGATGTCTACGCGATTCCCTACTTTCCCTTCTTCCATGCCTTGATTCCCTAAAATGCCCTCATCCTTGCTCTCGACTCTCTCGTCAAGGTTTCTCATTTTGCTTACCCTTATCCTCATGATGAGGTTCCTTATGATTGCGTCCTAATGTTGAAGGAGAGGGTGAATGTGATGATGAAGGTGAAGAAGAAGGAGAACCATCGCCATGATGATATTTCCTACCCTCTCTTCGGTGATCTCGGCCCCGATCATGATGATGATCAGAATGCCCATCCTTATCTTGTGTTTATGTTCCCTCGTTGAACACTTGGTGTTCGTGGGGATTAGAACCAGGGTTGTGAATCATGGAATGAAGGTTCTGATACACCACCTCCTCACCATCATTAGGAGGGGGAACATCATTTTGTAGAGAACCTATTGAAATAGGTTCATCACCCTTAATTTCACTTATGACAGGCGAAGCATTATGGGGCCTTTTGCCCTTCAACGATGTGTGGTAACTCTCCTGCCGCAAGTCTCGTTGGCATTGTGCTTCTGTGGGATGGTAGTCCCTTGTGTTGTAATCGCATGCAATGTACTCAACATATAATTGTGACATGCCTATTCATGCAATAGCACAAAGGAGCATGTTAGGGGCTGCTTTGTCTAAAGGCAACACTATGTTACCCTCCAAGTCTCTCCAACACAATTGTTCATCCTGATGAAAGATAAAGGTAAAGTTGGGTATATATTCATCGTGATGAATATATACCACACTAAATTGTTGAGGAACTAGCGGTTCTTGGTTATGTGTGTTGTGCTACCGACAGTCTCTTGTGTTATCCCTAGGCGGTGAAGTGCTATTGTGTGAAGAAGAAGACATTTAGTTTTGTTCAGTGTGTTATTTACCATTATGTTATTTTTTCATTTGATCAACCCTAAGGGTTTGTTCTAGCTCCCAATGATATGAATGGTTTCCTATGTTCTACGTAGCGCACAAACAACTAAGTCACCGGCAATGGCACCAATGATGAGTGGCAAGGTACCCCTACACTCAACCATATGAATACGAGCGTCTCATGCGTGATCTGGTCGAACTCCAAGGACTAAGTGCTTACGCACCCCAATAGAACACTTAAGGTTAATCAATCGCTGTCTTCCCAATCTTACTTGTATTGTCACAGTTGTATGGTTAAGTATGTTTGAGGTATATGATTTTTATGTCTTTTTATCTTTTTAACGCCTTATGCTAAGAGGGAAGGGTGAAGAGACTAAATGCCTAACTTTCATTAACTAAGTTCTAATTATCCTAGCATCTGTATTCATTCCCACTTGCCGTACACACCTTGAACTAGTGCAACGCTACTAGGATTACCAAATGCTACTTGTTACTGGGTTACCAAGCGTTACACACATGCTTGAAGTGGTTGTACTGAATGCACTTAACTAGGAGAGTTAAGGGTTGAGAGAGATTAATTATTTAAGAAAGCAATTAAGCATTTAACATTAATTAATTCCTATTTAGCCTAGTCCACATGCTGCAAAGTTTATCAGAAAGTTTGTTTTTATTGCTGTACACAAATGTGTGCTCAGGTACAATTTTCTCGAAAAAAGATCCATTCACTTTGAGACTCCTATTGCAGGCACATGGAAATTATTCTAACTCTGGAATGGTAAAACTGCTATAGTTTGGCTAAGGGTCTAGATCTAGATGATAAAACAAGGGAAAGCCACCTCTTATTTATAGAATTGATGACAAGCTACGATATCGCGTACGCAATATTGCAGGGGCAGACGCGATATCACGGTTGACGCAATATCGCGGCTCATCAACAATAGAACCTAATATACTAATGCCTTTTGGAAAAAGAATGCAATTAAAAAGATGGGTATCTCTCCAATAAATACTACCTCTAAGCTTACATATTTGAATGTGCTTCTAAAAAAAAGCTTCCAAGGCTTTCTATTATATAAGCATTTAATGACCCACTTGGTACATAACACAATACTCTGCTTATAACAATTCATTAATCTTAATCCACCATCCTCTTTGTAAGAAGTGCAAATTTCCCACACAACACGACAAAATCCTTTTATAGAATGGCTACTACTTCAAAGAAAATTTCTAGAAAATTCAGCATCATTGGAAATAAGTTTGATGACTCCTCTATTCAACTCTTGACGAAGAGAATGTTATTCAATGACTTCAACAAAAACATAATAAAGGTCCATACCAACAAAATCCTAATGATTTTTAAAAACTTCAATGGGAGTTCGATTAAAACTTAGAGCTTTATCATTAATCAAGCTAAACATTGCTTCTTTAATTTTAGTAAGAGAGATATCCTGTTCAAGAAGATGGTTGTGAATATCATGAACAATATTAGGTAAATAATCACAGATAGAGAGAAAATTTGCAGAATCAAAACCCTCTGAGACAAATAGATGTTGAAAATATTTTTTAAGAAAATCATTGATAATAAAAGGCTTAGAATTAATTTAACCATCAACTTCCATGAAGTCAATAATAGGAAAATTACCTTTATTGTTTAAGAATTAAAACTTCCTTGCATGGTTCTCCTCCTACTTTCAACTAGTTGAGATGACTCTTGATGAGAACATTCTTAGCATTATGTATATTCCATTTTTGTTTGATTGAGCAAACATAAACAAGTTATTAAAGATACTAAATGGATCATTATGTAGTGTTGATCTATTGAATTTCATCATAAATTTTTTTCTTAGTCTTCCTTTGTCTCTTCGCATGTTACTTACCTAACTAGTAGGAAAAATTATGAACATGATCTATAGCACGCAATTACCAATTAATCCAACTTGATTTACCAAGATGCCTCATTTCTACATTCTAGAAAGACATCAAAATACCTTTTCTAGAAGGAGCAAGTAATAAAGATGCATTCATATGTGATGAGACGCGATATACACAAGCTGCGATATCACGTACGCGATATCGCGGCCATCGCGATATCGCATCCCCTGCGATATCGCGTCGTCCCCTGCGATATTGCGTACCCGATATCGCGATCCGCCGCCAAATCTATAAATAAGAGGCAGCACTCCCCTCATTTCTTATCCTAGGCTAAAAGTAGCGAAGCTCTGGCGGATTGATCACCTCAGAGATAGAATAATTTCCATGTGCCCGCAGTAGGAGTCTCAAAGTGAACAAATCTCTATTCCAGCGAATTGTACCTGAGCACATATTTGCGTGCGGCAATAAAGATGAACTTTCTGATAAACCTTGCAACATGTGGACTAAGCTAAATAGGATTTAATTACTGTTGAATGTTTAATTGCTTTCCTAGATAATTAATCTCTCTTCACCCTTATCTCCTAGTAATGCGGAACGAGTACGATTTAATCACGAGCATTTAAGTATGACTACCTGGTAACCCAGTAGTGTACCTAGGATCTACACTTGGTGATCCTAGTGGCAGTTGTGCATGAAGTTCAGGATGTGTACGGATGATTAAGGGCGGATGCTCGTTGCACTTAGGCTAGATTAGATTTTCTTATCCTTTCCCTCTTAGTTTACCTTAGTTAATATTATTTTCCATTGCCTTCAGGAGTAGCGTTAGAATTAGGAACACATCATACACCTCATCTAGACTAAACCATACGTGACAAAGCTAATAACTAGTCCAGGTGGGAAGACAGCGAACTGCGACCTAAGGCTAACTGTCTAGGTGCCACAACTAGTCCATCTGCGGAGTTCGACCGGATCNCTCCTACAAGACCACGATAATGCCACACTTAGTGAGGAAATTCATTGGAGAACCAATGCATTAGTTGACAATGAAGATTGGAGTATTCAACCTTATGCAGGATTTCCCTATGTTTATGAACACCCCAGCGATACTCAAGGACCCTTGTCATCCCACTCTAACACCTCTAGTAAGGATGAGACATCCCATAAAACGAGGAGGTCCGAAAGGCCTAGAACCTTCTCACTAACTAACAAGACTTTGCTCGGGGATGATTGGAAGGCTTACAAAAGTCATAATGAGTTTTACAGTTCCTTCTCTTCCTCTACTTCTTCAACGTCAGATTGTGATACGGATGACTATCTTTCAAGGGATTGGCGTAGAACTAAAAATCGAGCTAACAAAGGAAATCAAGAACGCCAACATAAACAAAGACAACATCGTCCCAATACATGAACACATAACTTACCTGGTGATGATGAACCCCTGCTGGCCACTAAGAGCCTAATGCAAATACAAGAGGCTATTCGGATCTCACATAGGCATCGTAAAGAGAGCCGTCTACCCAGGCTCGATTTAAACAACTTTCCCAAGTTTCTAGAAGGCTATGATTCAGATCCGCAATATCATCTACAAGCCTTCTACGATGCCTGTGCATGGAACAACATTGATAACATGTGGCAAAAACTTAAGCTCTTCCCTATGACACTCGTTGGTCAAG
>MNCI01015281.1:182764-208602 GCA_015680685.1 Gnetum montanum
TGCTCGTAATCAAGTCATACTCATTCTGCGTTTAATAGGAGTTTAAGGGCGAGAAGAGATTAACTAGGAAAGCAGTAAATAACAATTAATTAAATAATTAAGCTAAGTGAATGCTGCAATGATAAAGAAATCTCAATCTTTATTGCTGGTCATGTGCGTGTCCAAGTATGTCACACTCGAATAAAGGATGCCGTACAATTACAATCACCACATTGCGGCCATACACTAGGAGGAAAAGGGTTGAGAGAAAGAAATTAAAACACTTAAAATAAAAATGACTAAAAGCTAATTCACTAATGCCTAACTAATCTGTCTACCTCTTATTTATAGATGAGGAGACAGGCTACCCAAATGATGACTCATTAGTAGTACAACCCTTACTTACATAGCAAGGTACCTTTCAATTAATTTGATAGCATGATATTTAAAAAAAAAAACTTTTTTCTTGTTATTAATATTATTTCTAGGGTTGAGCACACACCATCACACCACCCACCCACCTTCACTGCGCAAACTTTTCTAACTTGAGTCCACAAATATACTAGAAACTAGAAATTTTTATTATGTTTAGGAAATCACAAAGGATTTGTTAGATGGTTAGAAAACCTCAACATATTTTTGAAGAAAGTTGAAAACATCATTGATATATACCCTAAGCAGATATGATCAATTTGAAAGAAAACATTCAACAAATTACAATTAATAGTATAATTCATTTGAATGTGAGCCAAAATATAAAAGAAACTTATACTTCAAGAGATGAACTAGAAGTTTTTATCTTGAAGTTGTAACTAAAAGCAACATCATATTCTATAGTTAGAAAATATGATGCTTAATTGATGAAGAAAGATCATATTCTATAGTTAGAAAATGATGAACCGCGATATCACATCCACCACGCGATATCGCATCCTGCCTCATCTTCTATAAATAAGAGGCGGCACCCTTGGTTCCAAAATAATTAGATTTAGACCCTTAGTCAGACTCTTACAATTTTGTCATTCTAGAGTTAGAATTATTTTTGTGTGTCCACAGTAGGAGTCATAGAGTGAACAGATCTTTATTCGAGCAATTTATACTTGAGCACAATTTTGTGTATGGCAATAAAGATGAACTTTATGATAAACCTTGCAGCATATAGATTAAGCTAATTAGTAATTAATTATTTTTTAATGCTTTCCTAGTTAATTAATATCTCTCTCAACCTTCAATCTCCTTAGTTAAACACACTCAGTACGACCGCTTCGAGCATGCGTGTAGCGCTTGGTAACCCAATAACGATTAGCATTTGGTAATCCCAGTAGCGTTGCACTGGTTTATGATGTGTACGACAAGTGGGAACGAATACTGGTGTTAGGAACATTTAGAAACTAGTTTATGAATAGTTAATGTAAGTTAGCTACTTAGTTCTCTCTCCCTCTCCTTTATTAGTAGAAGACATAAAAAATACAAAAGCTATAAAAATCATATACCTCAAGCTTACTTAACCATACAACCGTGACAATACAAATAAGTTTGAGAAGACATCGATTGATTAACCCTGAGTGTTCCATTAACTTGGTCCTTGGAGTTCGACCGGATTGTGCGTGAAATGTTCGTATTCGTATGGTTGAGTGTAGGGGTACCTCGCCACTCATCAGAAAATAACTTCACAATAAAGTTTTCAAAAACAATAGAGAATAAGTCATAGACACTTCTCAATACAAAGAAAAAAGATATTATGAGAATCTAAAATAAACAATAAAAGACACTTCCAAATACAAAGAAGGGTAAAATAAACAATTCCCATGTACCATGTCTCACTCCCTAAGCATACAATTTTAATTTTACTTTCATTCTAAACTATTTGCTTAATGCATTTGTGTGGTTGTATTCATCTTAGGATAATAATGGTCAGAGTGATCCTTTGGGTGTAGGAATCTCAAAATAATTGTAATATAGGCACATCTTAAGATACATAGTCAAATTAGAACTTTATAACTCAACATTGTCAACTAGAATTGAAGCTATGACTTAGATCTTTCAAATAAAATCTTCCCGCTAAGCTAACACGTCGTTGTTTGCTAAAGCAATCTTGATCTCAACAACACCAACTTGATCATGGTACGGGAGGAAGTGGTACGGGATATTTCCTCATGAAACATTGTTCGCTATAGGGTTAAGCGATACGTAAGCCTAACCTACCGTCAAAATCTTAAGCAAACTTGACAACCACAACTCTCAAAAGAAAATAATCCACCATGGTGGAAGTTTAAGCCGTTGCTCCTTACTTTGAATGCGGCCGTAAACCAAAATAAAAGTTGCCGACTTTGACGCCAAAACCAATGGCCCTCCCCCTGGTTTTGAAAGGCAAACCATGCATATTTCGAATGAGAGAATTCCATCATCTATTTAAGCAATTTCAAGAGACGCCAACGCTTACTCTTCTGTCATTTTCTGGGTACACGCAAAGCAGAACACGGTGTTTTTCGAGCTCACGCGACATTGGACTGAAATCTTCCTTCTGCAATTTCAGTATGCAAGCGAATTCTGCAAACATGGTGACTCTGGTGGTCGCCACAACAATAGACCCGGCTTCTATCGGACCCGCTTCTGCTCTGTTGGCAATGAGCTCCGAATGGCGCCCTGGTCCAACGTTGCCGGTAAGATTTCTCTGGTTTATCTGACTTTTGCTTCATATAAATGTGTGTGTGTTTTTAAATCCCCTGTTATGAGTTAAACTGATTTTGTTGTTTGTTTTCTGCCATGATTTGTTTTGATTTTGGCTGAGTTTTGCTCTCATCTCTGGATCATTTTGTACTTTCTTACGTTACAGTTTGAATTCATACAATTAATTTCAACTATGTACATGTTTGTGTTAGGTCGGAAAGTGGGACACAACATCTATTTAGTTTGGTCTATACGTATTTGTAGCTAACAGCTTGGATATGTGATACGAAAAAAGGATCCGAGCAGCAACTCTATAATGTCAAATATCGGAGGCAGCAGTTTGGCTTTCAGTGACGGAAGTTAGCCTTCGTTGTGGGGTTTCGACTCGTGAATCTTAGCGGAGTCCGCCTAAATTCGGGAAATAACATATAGGTTCAATATTTGCTGGAATTTGTCTGCATTCCATATTAGTTAACACATTTCATCCTTCGCTTTGAATTTGTTGAAACTTCATTCCATTTTCGGAAAGTTTCTGCTTCTTAACATATGAAACCATGCCCATGTCGAATTATTCTTCACATGATTAACTTGTAAGTAAAATTTCTGGTTTTAGTTTTTACATCCTGATAAACTGATAACAGTCTTCTGATGCGTCTATTTTCCTCTTATGTTATGTCTCTACGAAATTAATTTTCAAGAGATAAAATGTGTATTATTTCATGCATTTAGTGAGCGTATTTTAGGTGTTTGTCGGCAACTGCAGGATGGCGACGCGTTGTCCAAGAGTGCAATACTCAAATCCGTGTTTTTTATTTTTTGATGTCGAGAATTTTAATGTGCAACACGTGCAGTGACACTGATATTAATGTTCATTTTTATCTTATCAAAGTAATTATATCTGCAAGTCTGGGCTTTCACAATAAGGTTAAATCCGCATTGGTTTGAAATTTTTTGCACCGTGTGAAACATCCCTAAATTTGAAAATGCTCATCAGGCAAATTTTTGGGTTTAAAATATTTATTTCACTTTATTTTCACACAGAACGTCCAGTCATTTGTCCATGGACGAGTGCGGTTACTGAAGCAAGAAAAAGGTATTCTTGAGGAAGATGATTTAGATAAGCGATGGGAAGAATTAACTGAAGAGACTGTTCAAGAGGTCATTTTTCTTAGCAAACACAAAGCTGCTTCAACTCGACCTGCCTTAACCGTTCATCCAATAGGTTGGTGCTAACATTAATACAGAACATTTTACCATTTTTTATTCATAGCTGAAATGTGTCTTGATTAGAATTTTTTTCTTTAAAATCATTGTTTATGAAAACATTGGAGGTTCTTGAATTTCTCTTAGTAAGAGCACCATCACTGATGTATTGTCAATGTGAACTCTATTTGCTGGTTTCCAGATGTAGTTCATTTGCTTTGATATGATTTTACTTCACTAATTGCTGAACACTGTTCTATATGAAATAAACTATACTTTTTTTTTTATATGCAAGGCATGGATGTTGGTTGTGAGGGAGAGTGCTTACAGCTCAAGCAATCTTTTTGACATACAATTGCGAATAAGCTGAAATTCAAAAAAAAAAAAAAAAAAAAAAAAAAAAAAAAAAAAAAAANCCAGTTATGATATCAACTGTTTTGTTCTGGGTTTGCAGGGTGTACAATTGGAAAAGAAAAATTGTTCAAAGTTTGTTTTTAAAATAGTAATGGCCTTTTCAGTGAACCAGTGCTCGTTGTTTGCCTAAGATGAAAAAAAGTGCAGAATTTCATTATGTTTTGTTATCATGGAGGTTCAAGAAGAGCATATGTTTTCTTAACATAATTTTCAATTAATTTCAGAGGGACAATTTTTAGATGTAACAACGAGTCAACATTGGCCTAACGTTATCTGTTTTGAGGCCAACTTGCAGCTTCATTATATCTTGACTGATAACTTATCTCATAGATCTTCTTAATTTGACATTCTTGTGACAAATTAAAAGTTCAGGACATCCCTAACAGAAATTTTTAAATTTATTATAATTTCCTTTACTAACATATATCACATTATTTTAAGTATTTAGCAGTTTGCTTTTTACCTTTGAATTCTCTGCCATAGTTTTGTCTCATTCATTATTGTGAATCCAAGTTTAGGTTTCCTTGAATTGAAATTTATATTCAGCTCTTATAAAAAAAATTCCCATGATTTGTCCTCTTTCAAGAGAAGTGACTCATCATTCGTTAGAAATCATATGAAAATCACATAGGGTTTCCAGGATTTTTCTATTTTATGAAAGCAAGAAGGGAGGTGGTTAAAAGGAAACAGGTGGTCAATTTTCATCCTCAATTTCTAATTTTTCTAACATTTCAGCCTTCCTTCAATACTCAACTGCTCCAAGAGATGATTTACTGGCTGTCCATTTGCATTGACCTGCAGAGTTTAAATTCAAGCCGCCATTTCTCTTTCCTGTTGTTTTGCTTATCATCCAAATTACAGATGCACTAACAGTGGAATGCTCTAAAAGATTTTTTGAATTGTTTGTTTACACTTCTAAATTTTTGTTATTGCTATAGAGATTGAAGTACAAAATTTTATAAAAAATATTATTTGGAAGAGAATAATGTAATTCTATTGTTCTGTCATAAATATTAATGAAACCACACACATATATATTTCTACTGTCTTTTGATGTTTATTTTGTTTTCCTAAAAAGGTACACCTCATGCACAATCTCCAGAAGAGTGTACGTTTGGAGGGAAGCCTGGATGGGCAGGTCCCCCTTGTCCTCGAATAGGGCCATGGTTGAAGCTGATGAAAGAGGTTGCTGATGATCAAAAACTCACTCCAGAATTTGAGGTTTTGAATGAACTCAATTATTGTTATACCCAAAAAAAAAAAAAAAAGTTTCAGTGGTTTAATGTTGTATATTGCTGTTCTTTAGACGTACACAAATAACCATATTTCACAATCTTATTTTCTTGAATACATGTTGATTGCACTTGTTTTTTTTTTGTGTTAACAGAAAGAAAATGAAGATATTAATAATAAAAATTAATCCATAGAGATTAATTCATAAATTACTTGGAATCATAGAGATTATTCCATGATCATCAGTAAGGGTGTTTTCCAGTCATGCAATCTGAGAAACAAAACTATAAGCAAATAAATTACCCCCCTTACAGTAGCAATCCATTTCTTACCTTCATTTAGATTCTTCTTGGGAATCTATTAAGTTTATATTACAAGCCAAAAATAAAAGGATTTCAGTCATGCTATTATAAAGAAAACGTGGGTTAGGAAGATTACTGTTATGATAAGAATATCTTGAAGACAAATAAAGTTGAATTTAAGGAAGGGATTGTTTTTCTTAAACTTTATAATCTGTTTGATTTTTTTATAGATTGGATAGTTCTTTGGCAATGCTTTTAAAAGGAATTATTGAAGTTTAAAGGTAGGATCTATGGATATCCATTTGATAAAAAAAGAAAAAAAGAAAAAAGAAAAAAAAAAGTGGGATGGTGAAAGTAAAATAAATGTAAAGTTAAGCTTTATGCATACATGGTATGGTGTTCAGATAAATGTGGGCTCATTGATCGTAATGAGCTATATTTGGTCTGCAAAGCTTTCCCTACTTTTTCTTTGAATTCAGAGCTGGCAGGCAGTTTTTAAAGGTATCTTTGGAGATTGAAAATTTCTTTACTTCAGTTCTGTCAATTGTTAAGTCATACTTTTAACATAAGTATTTCAAAAGCATTGTCTTTTTAAGCCCATACTAGGCGTGTTATATCTCACTTTAATCTTCACTTTCTAAGTCTTGTTAAGACTAGGAATCATGTTTAGCACATCCCCTTGGCTAGTTGGTTAGTTTGCACAGCTTTGTACTCATAGTTGCTGGGTTCAAAGCCCAGTACTGGCACCCCCTTTGCACTTGCTAGGTAGTTAGTATGTTAATAGATTAGGGGTATGTCCTAGGCAGATCTGACCTTTCCCTCCAGCTCCAGCAACAACAACCAAAAAAATAAAAATAAAAAGAAAAGAAAAGAAAAGGAAAAAAAGGACCAGGAGTTATTTAGAAAGCTTTTCCTGGTGCAAACTTGTGCAATTTCTTAAAAAAAAAAAAAAACTTTATATCTCTCTCATCTTGCTGTTTGATGTTACTTCCTATCCTGCTTGATAGTTGTGGGTTAAATAAATAAATAAATAAACAGACACAAAGTTTAAGTGAAAAACACAGGATAGTTATCGCAAGGTAAAATATCAGATTGTGGGAGAGACTGACTTCTAATATTGGCAAATGATATTTGAAACAATTGAGAAATATAAGCACATTTTCATATTTGTTTATTTTTCTTGCTTTCAACCTTCTACATAGTTCCTTCTCTATCTCTTCTTGTTTGCATGTGTAACGACAGAAAACGTCGGTCGCTGGAAATACCAAACAAAAGTCCGTGTATACAGTTCTAACCCCGGATCCGTGCAAGGACCATGCTGGAGAGAAAAACGAATCCGAGGTGCCCTGAACGGTCTTGTCGATCAGACAGGGACTTATTTAATCAGTAAAATGTTTGGTGGTAATTTGATGGCGAAATGGAGATTCCTTATAAAGCGATGCAAATGTTGTTAATCACGAAAGCAAGCGATTTAGATAAGATTGCCAAATCCGTCTAATTAGGATGCAAGAGATCAGATTTGGTAGATAATATGATCACAAGACTTGAGATATAATTTATTAAAAACAATATGTTTGATACAACGATTTCAGGCAGGCTTCGGTTTGGACGAAGCATATGCCAGTAACAAGAAAGTTATGCAAAGATGAAACAAGCGAGGATCAATCTACCTTGATCTGGCCAATCTGGGCGCAAGGAAGTCAAACCCGTGGGAGAATATCCGGTAGTTGATTGTTTCTGATCAAGAATTCCTATCAATCACCTCCGACGTTCTCCCGATCGCTGATTCGCTTTTTTCTCTTTTGTCAACTTTGAAAGAAAAATTCTTGCCAACCCACCAAGAAAGTTTTTTTGCCACTTTCTCCAAGAAAAATTTTTGCCCACCTCCTCTGATCTTTGTCAACTGAAGCATTTATAAGGTTAGGGCCAGGAGGAAAACACGGTTTAGATGATGCGTGTCCTGAACCTACAAGATGCCGTTGACTTGAGGTGGTGGTTGCTGAGGCTTACGACGCCACACTGCCTTACGCACTAAAGCGTAATGCATCGTAAACTTGGGATTTGGCAACAGGGGTTACGCAACGACACGCTGGAGAGCGTATCTCATCGTACAGACTGCTGCTACTTGTATTAAGCCACCATTGCCCATGCTTACGTTGCGCTGCGCTAGATTACGCTTCACAGCGTATTCCGTCGTAAAATAGCGCATCTATAAAGAAAAAAATAAAGTGTTTGTTGAAGCTTTGTACATTTGTGTCCTTGATGTTTGCGCCGTACTGTTTCTTGACATTACGTTGCATAACGCGATGTTACGCTATGCAGCGTAATACAGCATAATCTGCCAAAAGTTAAGATTTTTGAAACAGATAACTTGCAAAGTTGGAAGTTTTGCTGCCATGCATCCATTGCTTCGCTCCGTCTTTTGGAATTTGCTTGTACTGTGCTATGCGGCGTGGTAGGACAGACCTTCGACTGAAAGGAACTTGCTGCGCCGTGCTTTGTTGCGACCCTTCGTCTGGATCACCAGTTCTTTTGCTGAACCGCTGAGGCCTCAAAATTTTCACGATTCCAGCGGAGTAGTCTTCCGAGCGGTATGTGTCCAAATGTGTTAGCGGTTATGATTTGCATAGAGACTGTAGCGTAACATTTGTTGAACAAAGGTGAAATCTTATGTTAGCTAGTCATGTTGTATAAGAGCAAGGGAAAAGGTTGTAGACCGGTTGACCCCTGAAACGGGGGCTATGGTCTTACGGCGCGGAGAAGGGGCCTCAGTCTCGGAAGAAGAGGCCCCAGTTAATAAGGCGAGGAGTGCACAGCCTCCTGCGTGTGAAGAGGAAATAGCTGTGGAGGATGCCGAAGTCCTTTTGGTTGGAATTAACCGAGGCAAGCGGTTTTTCGCTTGGATAAAATTAATTTTTTGTTTTGTACAGGTTATCGTAATGTCTCAGTCATACCTTTTATTCCGCGTAACAGGTGAGCAGAGTGTGCCCTTGACAGCGGTGGCGACTCAATCTTGGGGCGAATTTCTTGATAAATTCACCTTTATGGAAGGCGTCGTTCAAGATATGATCGGTTGCTTAGAGCGAATCGATCTTGAGGCTAATACGCTATAATCATTACGCAGAGGTTATTTTACTGTGGCATTACGCTACTTAATTATGCCTAACTGTTATTTTCATGTTATTAGGAGCTCGCCTCAAATGGGACCCGTCAGAGCCTATCGATTTAGACACTGTCGAGCTCTCATCAGAAACGACCGTCGTGCCATACAACAGTTACGATGAGATGCGTAAATGTGCTTTATGCTCAACTCGCTCCTTATGGGAGTGTCAGAGTGTAAACGAGGACCTCTGGAAGAGATTGCACAGGTTGGAGAAGGAGAGAGTGGCTCTACACGATGAGGTCGGGGATCTAAGATCACGGAATGAATTCTTGCAAGCCTAGGAGTCGGGAAGCAAGGATTGGAGGACAACTGTCGTTGACTAAGCCCGTTATTGGGCTGTCGTCAGGAACAGTGTCCAAACTAGTCGTGAACTGGTTGAATAACGTATGCAAATGGACCTCCTTGCTCAGAAGAACCAGGACTGGAAGGACTTTAGCGCGAGTATTCAAGAGTGGGGGCAGACGCAAAAAGATCACAAACAGGTCTACAAACGAGAAAGTGCTGCCTACCGTCAACATTATAGGGGCTTTGCCATTGAGGCTCAATCCCTTCGGCTGTTTCTCGACGTTATAGGTGCTTCCAAGGCATTTGAAAAGTTCCAGGAGCAAGTGATGGTGAGTGCCTCTCCGGAAAGGGAAATTACTCTTCCTGGAGGTGAGACTACCGTACCTTCCTTCTTCCCTGAACCACCCTAATGGACTCCCGTGGAGAAGGGGAAGGTCAAGGCTGGAACTAACCTAGGGGACGGGGTTTGGTCTGAGCTCACCAAGGACGAAATCATGTGACGTTTGTGGATTGGCTTAGAACAAGTCCCCTTTGCTGCTGATGCAGGACCATCACAGGTAAGTTGCAGTATTATTATGTTTTTGTTATACCTAGTTTTGACGACGATGTTAATCTATGCACCACGTCTGATCGCAGGAACGACCTGGGGAGATTCCTCGACAGGATGAAGCTAATGAAGGTGGTGGTGATCCTCATGAAGAGGGTTTACAGGAAATAGAGTGTGCTGAAGGGTCTCACGAAGAGGACCATCCTTATGAAGGGGTTCCTCGTGCAAAGGGTGGCCTCTACGAGGACGACCTCCTCGGAGTGGAAGTTGAACTAGGGGATACATGAGACAGTGGTAGTAAGGGGGATGCGTAATAAATTAGCCTCGGGTTTTATTGTGGTGTAACGAGACAAGAGACCATATGTCTTTCTTTTAACGTATTTGAAACAAGTTTCGGTATTAATTTTAATGTTCTTTTTGTTGTTTTCTCTTTATGTAAAATGTATCGTAGGTTTTAATGTTATGACAAATTGTGATTAGTTTTAAAAAGCGTAATGTCAATGTGGTTACTAGTTTGCGGGCTGTTAAATTGTCTAAATGTAGAGCATAAATGATATTGCTAGTTTAAGGCCATTTCGGGCCTTGTATAGTTTAAAGCCGTTTCGGGCCCCCTTTTTTTTTTAGTAGTTTAAGGTGCCAAGCGTAAACGAATTTCTGGTACAAAGTGTAAAGGAAATTCAAGTACAAAGCGTAAACGACATTGCTAGTTTAAGGTCATTTCGGGCCTTGGATAGTTTAAGGCCGTTTTGGGCCCCTTTTTAAGGTATGAAGAGTAAGCGTAAATTGGATTCCGGTATAAAGCGTGAATGAAATTTGTGTTTCAAGCGTAAATGGGATTTAGATACAAAGAGCAAATGAAATTGCTAGTTTAAGGCCATTTCGGGCCATAGCTGATTCAAGTGCCACGCGTAAATGAAGTCGCTAGTTTAGGGCCATTTCGGGCCTTTGCGTAGTAGGAGTAAGAAAATAGAAACGTAAAGCTAAACACAACGATAAACATGAGCGTAATGAGATAAGCTAGTGGAAAGCGTAAGCACATGCGTAAACATAAGAAGTATAGGCGGTAAGTGTAAATAGAATGGTTGATGAGACTGTACTAGTTAGGCAACATTGCTAACTTCGTAACTGTTTCTTAATTGCTTTGACTTTCAACGACGCATAAGGACGGGGAGATTTATGGCCCTTCTTGTTCGCATCGCAATCTTCCTCTGGGAACGGTAGTTCAGCCCAAGTCAGACCATCATCAGCCACTGTTTCGACTCGTTCGGGTACTTGGACAGGAGGTGGATTCTCAGGCGTTTCGATCTTTGACCCTTGTTCCGTCTCTATGTTATTAATGGCCGAAGGGGTTATTTCATCACCGCGGATAACCACTTCTCCTCCTGCGTAAGGCAAATGGATTTCCTGATGAATGGGTGATGAAATTGTTCTCAGTTGGGCTAACCAAGACCTCCCAAGAATCAAATTGAATCTAGGTATTTCCTGGACCACGATAAACGTAGCGTCTATGGGTAACTGGTCCCTTGCCACAAAGTTGATATGGACGGTCCCTTTGACCTGCACTCGTGCCTTGTTGAACGACTTTAGACATGACGTCGTCGTAGGACTAATCTGATCGATCAGGACTAATTTATCCACTATGGGATAAGGGATGACATTAGTGGCCGCCCCGTTATCTACATGTACTCTTTGGATTCAATGTTGGCTGACCCGGATGGTGATGAACATGGGTGCCGTTGTCACTTGACCCTCAGCATTGTCCTTAATGGATTCGTCACGAAAGGTCAACGGGGTGGGATCTGTTTTTTTAGTGGCAGGGGGAAGCATGATAGAGTGAATTGCTTCTTCGTCTGCTGGCAGGCTTTCGTCCACAGGTATGGACGTTAGCATGTGAACCATAGCCTCACGATGTGTCCGCGACGTCATAAGCAAATCATAAAGGCTCAATGTTGTATTTTTTTGTTTCAGAGCTTGTTTGACTTGTGCCAGGGCATCAAAGAGATCTTGCCCACGATCGAGTTGTTTGTCGCCTTTTTCCTCTTCCATTCGCCCTAAAAGGTGAATTTCGCGGGGAGGAGAGGCATTTGGCTGAGGGTTACGCTTCCTTTGGCCTGGGGGAGATAATTGTTTTCGTGTAATCTCTTTGTTTTTGACAAGTGGGGCTAAAGGTGCAGAAGTGAGGGGTTGAGGTTTGGGTAACCCCAGCATAAAAGGGTCCTTGGCCGCATCAACAGTGATAGTGGGAGGGTTTGACTTAGAAGATTGCCCCTGCGTAGGAGGGGTGGTTGATAGTTTTGGCACTCTGATGACTAAGGGTGCCTTGGGTGTAGGTGCGAGCTGGGCCGCCGCTTTAATGATTGAGGGCTGTCGGGAAGCATTCTGAGACGAAGTTCGAAGGATGAAAGGGTGCCTTGGAATGCCACTCGTCGACGCTGACGGACCTGTTGCTTGGGTCAAGTGAGGTTGCGTCTGTAACACAAAAGGTTGCCTCGGTTGTGCCTGATTATCGCCCTCTGCTCCTACCACGTTAATTGTGTACCCAACGTTGTTTGCATTCAACGGATCTTGGTACACATGCATGGCCTGGTTTTCTGGGCATGTCGGGCTACTACTATCTAAGATCAAGTCACCTTGATTTATCAGACGTTGGATGTCATCCTTCAACGCCCAGTAGTAGTCTGTGTCATGGTCGCACAATTGGTGGTAGTCATAGAATCGATCTAGCTTAAAGTTCTTGGGCACAGGCGGTTCATTAGGTTGGGCTAAGGAGGGATTCTTGAGTAGCTCGCAGTGGCGCCTGTGCCGTTTCAGAGCCTCCTCGGACACCATTTTGTGTCGGATGTGGTTGGTTCCCAATAATTGCTTCAAGAGTTCTGAAGGCTTCACAGGAAGGGTTGCGTAATTTGAGCGATCTTTATGCTCAAATTTTGGCTTTGGTTGTGGAGATGCTTCGAGGCAGAAGAAGCTTCTTGATTGGTGCCATTCGAGCTAGTTGTCGGCTTGGCTGGCTCCGTAGTTGTTTTCTTGTTATTGTTATTTTTCTTCTTGGCCCCTTCAGCAACCGCTGCCACTGTCGTCGTCGTGACTTTGCCTTTGTCCTTACCCTTGCTGTGGGCATTTTTGTAGGCCACATATGCCGGATCTTTACTAGCCTCTGCCGTGTCTTGGCTGCTCTTAGTTTAAGCAAAGGCTTGGCTGAGGGAATGGGGGGCGAGGTAATACAGCTTAGACTTGATAAAGTCGTTGACTGCTCCCTTGAAGATTGCTAGTAGATGGACCTCCGCGATGGGTTCACGGATTTCGTTCAAGGTGGTGCTCCACCGCTGTATGAACTTTTGGACTGACTCGAGCGGGTCTTGCTTAACCCCTATGAGCTGGTCCAGTGTGACTTCTGACTTTATGTTGTATTTGAAGCGAGTCACAAACTGGGTTAACAGCTCTTCCAAAGTTGAAATGGAAGCGTGTGGAAGTGCTCGATACCAATCCAAAGCTTTACTCGTTAAAGACATGGCAAAGACACAGATTATAGTATGCGGCCATTGTTGTAGCAATAAGGACTCTGACCTGAAAGTGACGAGGTGGGCGTTGGGATCACCTTCCCCATTGTATTTTGTGAAATGGGGAAGGGGCATCCCGGGTGGCAATGACAGGACTGGGACTGCTGGGCTAATAGGATCGTCATGGTAGAAATCCATGACTTGTACTGTGTCAGAGCCAGCAGTCTTGAGACGCTTGACTTCTTCTGTAAGGGTCTGGATGAGCTGGAAGGCTTGATCCAGACCCGTAGACGACGATGTCGTTTGTGGAGCAGAAGGGGGAGCCACATTGGGTGGTGGCATAGAGGCAATAGCTTGGCCGATGGTTGGTGCTATCGGAACAGTCCTTGCAGGTAGTGTTGCTTGTGGCATCCACCATCTGGTGGTTGGTGCAGATGGGGGAACCGCCATCATCTATGCTATTGGGTACGCTGTTTGTGTAGCCGGGGGCACGGGCAGTGTTCCTGCAACTGGGTTTAGCACTTGCGTGGCTTTGAAGATGGGGATAGTGGTGCATTTGCGCAGGATGCGCAACAAGAGACAGGTTGGGAGCCCACCATGCTGTGGTGGCAGGCTCTGTTGTGTGAATTGGGAGCGTGGTCGATGTTGCAGGTATCGCATGCACATGCGGTGGCACAGGCACAAGCACACGATGATGCGAGTTAGGTAATCGCGCCTGCTGAGGAATGATCTGTGATGGACCTTCACCTGGGAAGGTGGTCGGAGAGAGAAAATGTAAACGCGGTGAACGTGGGACTCGATCGGTGTTAGATAACGTCAAAGGTGTAGTGACCATGAACAACGGATTTACACGAGACGTTGTGGAAGGAGGGGCCATGGTGAAATCGGTATGACTGCCTCCCTTAGAGTGAGATTCTAGATCGTCTTGCCCATCGTGAAGTGTTTCATTACGGAACAAGGTCTTTAGTTCTTTTGGCGATGTTTGTGCCATTAGCATTTGATCTAGAATCCACCTTTGTTGATCCGTCAAGGGTATGAAAGTGGTAGGTGTAGGAATGAATTCCTTTCTGTTGCAGTACATGAGCTTGTACTCTCGTTTTTCCTCGAGCTCTTGCGGGTACATAGGCAAGTTTGCCGCTAACTTAGCACAGAGGAAATTGTAGCTTTCCTTGCATTGAGCCTCTCCCTCAGGCTCCTTGTTTTGTAGCCTGAGGGAGCGGCGTGGTCACCCCGGACTAAGTGGTTGCTCGACCATGGGAGGCATGACCTGCATGGTCCAAGGGTTCTCAAGGCTAGTGGTGTCAACGACAGTAGTTGATGTAGTCATTTTATTACGCGATTCGGAAATAATGACGATAAAAGTAGAGATCCGAAAGAAAAAAAAAGGCAAACTAAGATAATAATCGGGGCTTTTATCTTGTAGGACTCCAAAGGAATCGTCAAAGCGACCGATCTGCACCACTCAATTTCGTAAACAACCTCGGAGGTATTATGTTTACGTTGATTGCCAATGGGTACAAACAGCTTACAAGACTACCCGTAAAAGACGGATCAGATATGAAGGCTCTCTTTCTAGTGCTAGAAAACTGTAACGACGGAAAACGTCGATTGCTGGAAATACTGAACGAAAGTCCGTGTATACAGTTCCAACCCTGGATCCGTGCGAGGATCGTGCTGGAGAGAAAAACGAATCCGAGGTGCCCTGAACGGTCTTGTCGATCAGACATGGACTTATTTAATCAGTAAAAGGTTTGGTAGTAATTTGATGGTGAAATGGAGATTCCTTATAAAGCGATGCAAATGTTGTTAATCACAAAAGCAAGCGATTTAGATAAGATTGCCAAATCTGTCTAATTAGGATGCAAGAGATCAGATTTGGTAGATAATATGATCACAAGACCTAAGATCTAATTTATGAAAAACAATATGTTTGATACAACGATTTCAGGCAGGCTTCGGTTTGGACGAAGCATATGCTAGTAACAAGAAAGTTATGCAAAGATGAAACAAGCGAGGATCAATCTACCTTGATCTGGCCAATCTGAGCGCAAAGAAGTCAGACCCGTGGGAGAATATCTGGTAGCCGATTGTTTCTGATCAAGAATTCCTATCAATCATCTCCGACGTTCTCTCGATTGCTGATTCGCTTTTTGCTCTTTTGTCAACTTTGAAAGAAAAATTCTTGGCAACCCACCAAGAAAATTTTTTTGCCCCTTTCTCCAAGAAAAATTTTTGCCCACCTTTGTCCAAGAAAAATTTTTGCCCACCTCCTCTGATCTTCGTCAATTGAAGCATTTATAAGGTTAGGGTCAGGAGGAAAACGTGGTTTAGATGACGCGTGTCTTGAACCTACAAGATGTCGTTGACTTGAGGTGGTGGTTGCTAAGGCTTACGACGCCACATTGCCTTTTGCACTAAAGCGTAATGCATCGTAAACTGGGGATTTGGCAATAGGGGTTACGCAACGACACGCTGGAGAGCGTATCGCATCGTACAGACTGCTGCTACTTGTATTAAGCCACCATTGCCCATGCTTACGCTGCGCTGCGCTAGTTTATGCTTCACAGCGTATTCCGTCGTAAAATAGCGCATCTATAAAGAAAAAAACAAAGTGTTTGTTGAAGCTTTGTACATTTGTTGTCCCTGATGTTTGCGGCGTACTATTTCTTGACATTACGCTGCATAACGCGATGTTACGCTATGCAGCGTAATACAGCGTAATCTGCCAAAAGTTAAGATTTTCGAAACAGATAACTTGCAAAGTTGGAAGTTTTGTCGCCATGCATCGATCGCTTCGCTCCATCTTCTGGAATTTGCTTGTACTGTGCTATGCGGCGTGGCGGGACAGACCTTTGACTGAAAAGGAACTTGCTGCGCCACGCTTTGTTGCGACCCTTCGCTTGGATCACCAGTCCTTTTGCTGAACCGCCCAGGCCTCGAAATTTTCACGGTGTTTCAGCATGCAAATTGGTTTAAGTCCTTTTGTCTGTTTTCTGATTTTAGATGACAGCTGGTCCATGCTATCAATAAATCTTATTATGCCTTTTCAACTCTTGCAGATATTTTAAGTATTTAACTTTGTATATCTCTATTTCATTTAACTTTTCTTTGATGATGTTCCACGTTCTGTCTGTTAATCAAATGATTCAGGTATACATTGTAAATAGGATAGTTAAATATATTCAAAATATCTATTCTATAAACCATATAATATGGTTCTTCAGTCTAGTGATTTTTGATATATAGAATATTTATATTTGGAAATTCTAGGTATTCACTTTTATTTTTGCAGATTACTCTTGAGGCTACACATCATGGACCTATAGTTAGCAAACCAACAATGTTTGTGGAGATTGGTATGTTTTTATATTAATTCTTGAATGTTTACATGTTTAAAAGGTTGTGCAAATGTTATGTGCAAAGTAGCTTAGCCATATATGGAAACCAAAATTAGAGATTTTGTTACATCCATAGACCCAAAGGATCTATTGGATAGCCAATACATTTATGTCATGAAAAATGAAAACTGACTTAACAAAGTGGCTAAGTGCCATGGGAAGCAACAAAAATAAAACATATAAATTTTTGGTAGAAATATTTATAATTTTGCCTCAAATGTTTAGTTAGGTGGCAACTAAGAAAAACATGTTTCTCGTCCTTAAGGGCTTCAAACTCCCATAACCTATATGTATGATTTTCCCTTAGTAGGTGCATCCATTTTACACTTTCTATCCTTAGATGATGTGAACTCAAACAAAGCTTGTTGATACAATTGTGAACTCAAACAAAGCTTGTTGATACAATTGTGAACTCTAATAGAGATATGAGCTGTAAGATATTGGACAAGTGAATTTAAAGAATTATCTTTAGTGTGCTTTAAGTAGAATTTTTTTTCCTTTTTATATTTGACCTTAACCTTGCCAATACCCACTATCTAACCAACTTTTAGATGTGCTTGGGATATTTTTGCATCTCCTCCTCTAAGATATTTGAAGACTTGAGCCATTCTTAACCTTATTCTCTTGTACTTTCAAAGACTAGTTTTTTTGGGAGAAGGGTCAAGCTTGTATCAACAAAAATAGAAGTACAACAATGAGGTGAGCATGAAGATCACATCATTAGAAAGAACGAAGGGGGTTGAAACCTATCTTAAAGCTTTTTACTATTTCATCAACCATAAGATAGACAAAAATAATGGGGTAGATAGTGCCTCCAACCATACTAGTTGTCACTGGGTGAGTCGCAATGGAATATTTTTACCTCACCAAGTGATAGCGCTAAGTGCTCCGACAGCTAGCTAGCTACTCCCAACGACGCATATCATGTCTTTAGGCACGGGCATTGCCGGCCTGGCCAGTACTCTAGTATCTGGCATGCTACCTCCTAGTAGCTCCCACATCAGTTCATCAGAGACGCACCAACACCTCTGATAGGTACGGGCGTTCCTGACCTTACCAGTGTGCTCTCGTAACTGGCACTTCCTCCTATCGCCCCAACAGGAGGGTGGTCTGGTCTCACACCAGACCGGCATGGCTCTCCCGCCAGCTGGGCACTGCACCAAGACGCCTTCTTGGCTGCCTACATACCTACTCGCAGCGTAGGATCAGGGCCATGTAGTTCTAATCTGCATCGGCCCCAACTCGCCATAGCAAGAGTGCATGCGATACGCTTGGACGTCTCTAGTCGTAACCGCTCACATGCGCCGCACTCAATGGTAACAGATGCACATGCACTGCATCTAGATCAGTCCATCTGCAGCCTCTTTGCATGCGTTGCCCCTGGCTCCATATGTTTAGGTAACCCCAGCTACCTAGCGCACCTGCTACGCGCTCGTTACGCAAGTCATCTGTAGAGAACAGATGCCTTGCCACACCCCTGGTGTGAACCATTCATAGCTCGTGCGCGCCTACGCACGAGCATTCGCATCGAGAGCTCAAAGGGTCGTGACACTAGTGTTCATAGGAATAAAAAACCTTGTGTGGTATGTGAAATCCAAGACCCATTGACTCATGCTTTCCACATATTGACAAAATCTAATTACATCATTAGGAAAAGGCAAGGAAGCACATGCTCAAAATTCCTTATTTTCTTTGTGTAGCAAATCCATGATTTAACAATCTTTTTTTGTCCTTCACAAAATCATGTACCTCATTTAGTCTCTTAAGCTTAGCTAGCCAATTCTTCTTTTTTGTTGTTGACAAGTGACATCTCTTATTAGGATAAAGAAGAAGAAGAGTCTTACGTTTGACAAAAGCATCGATGTCTTGACTAGTGAAGTTAAGATTGATGCCCATTTCTTGATAAGGGCATTTGCCTATTTGCATCCAAGCTTTGGCATTCCCTCAATGCAATGCACAATAGTCATATGGCTTGGTTGTTGTGGAAAATGGGCAAGGGCTTGCTAGGGCATTCTCCAGAAATGATGCCCAACATAATTGCTTGGATGTTGTCGAAAGTGGACAAGGGTTTCCACATTAGGGATGGCTATGGGTAATGAAGCAAGCCCAGTGGCAAAAATTTTCAATGGCAACTTGGAACATTGACACTCTCATTTGAAATACCATTAAAATTATTGATACCATGAAAATTATAGGAATGACATCTTAGATGGTTTGGGCATGTGCAAAGAAGATTAGATGATGAACCTATAAAAAAGGTTGCTACATCATTGTTCCAAGAAAGACATTGAAAGGAAGATCAAAAAAAGACATGGGAAAAAACATTGAAGATAATATAAAGAATTGGAAATAAGCAAAGACCTAGTTTTTCATATAGGTGAATGGTGAAAATAAAAAAACTTATGTAGCCAACCCCATTTTGTTGGAATAAGGCTTAGATGATGAGGATGATAATCCAAGCTTTGGCATTTGCTCTAATGGCTTTAGGAAATCTAGCCTGGACATTCCTTTATTCCTATGCTTTAAATCTTCTCCTTCTTTCTTCTCTCATCAATCTTTGAATGGTCCTTGATGTTGCTTCTCTTCCATCTTCCTTTGTTTTTGTCACTTCTCTTCCTCTTGGTGACACAACTCCTCCTCCATTTGTTGTTGTCTTGGCCACTTCTCTTCCTTTAGCTTATGAGCTTTCTTTGTTAACTCTTCCTTGATCTACTTTATGACAGCCTCACATTCAATTTGCTACCTTTTCTCCTATTCATATTTAATTTTGATCTTTATATCCTTAGCAACTTTGTTAATCTCCTGGTCTCTTTGATTGGCCTCCCACTAGACAACTTCAATTTTGATAGTGAGTTCAGCTCACACTTGCTCTTCAGCAACCTTTTCTGCAGCTTTGATTCTTTCATTACCAAGAGCCTGGATCTCTTTTTGAATCTTGGCTTTGATGTCTTAGATCTTCATCTCTTTTTGAATCTTGGCTTTGATGTCTTAGATCTTCATCTAACTCTCGTCCTAGAACTTCTTTGAGCTCTTGATGTAGTCTAGCCTTTAAATGAGCTTTACCCATGATGTTTGTCCTAGTGGCTCTGCCCATCTTATCTCCACCCACGATACCTCTAATGGTACCTCCTGTTGTTGGTGACCATTTCTCTCCTTAGCAGTGTGCAAAACTCTCCCAGAGTAGGTGATTGAGTCAGCCAACCAAATCCAATTGAGTTGGCGACAACATTAGCCTATCCTTGTCATCCTCTTGCGCTTCCCATCTTATCTCCACCCACGGTACCTCTAATGGTACCTCCTATTGTTGGAGACCATTTCTCTCCTTAGTAGTATGCAAAACTCTCCTAGAATAGGTGATTGAGTCGGCGAACCAAATCCAATTGAGTTGGCATCAACATTAGCCCATGCCTTTGAGCAGTAGAGGAAATGTATCCCACCTAGCCATGACTAGAAGGTTTCACAACTAGTCATTTTGCACGAATGGGATGTAGTCCAGCTCAAAAATTGGTTTTTGGCCCATGGTACAAACAACTTCATGCTACAAAGTAATAACCAGCTATTGTGGTGTGGGTAATGGCACTATTTAAAAGAGCAGATGGTTCCAAGCTTTCCACTATGTCCAAGTGAGAATTGTCTGGGAGTTGTCTCTAGTGACATTGTGGGAGTTTGAAATGCCCAGATGGGCCTAGACCTTGTGGTTATAAACACATAAATGAATGAGGTGTTTGGAAGTTTCAGAAACACTGATGGTACGCACCACATAGTGTTCCTCGATTGTGAGGCCTCTATGAGTTAAGAACGGCTTTGTGGGAATTGCATTTCACCTTAACAGCTAACCAAATAGTTAAATTTTCTCTAGGAGCCATCCTTGTCACATAACATATCATCCTTGCATTTTCCTATATTTTGCAATCATAAGATCTTTAGTTGAACCATCCTAAGCAACCTCAAGTCTCGTAATAATGAGTCAATGTTTACAAAGTGACTTGTGAAGAATGGGGAACATATGTTGAACCATCCTAAGCAACCTCAAACCTGCTAGATTATCTCCAACCAACTTGTGAAGAATGGGGAACATATGACTTACTAGGATTTTATGTTTTGTTTTGTTTAGATGGTACCCTCATAATGTCATGCCTAATGCTTAATAAATTGGTGCATTTCCTGTGATCATCAATTCTTACATCTATTTGGATGTTGAAGTCCTCACCAACTTGCTTGACTTAGTCCTCTTCCAAAGAGGGGGAGGACAACATGCTGGCGCAGCTGGTGCCAAAGGTCCAGCCATAGTGCCAGCAAAGGAAATCGTAAATGTAAAGTCAATTTTGGAACCTCTGGGCCAAACCCTTGTCCATGGTGAGTGATGACTCGAGTAGGAGCCACCAGGGTTTTCAGGGGCATGTTGAGCAAAAAATTGAACATTAGTGGATGTGTAAGCAGAGTACGACATAGCCATTTCTTATTGTCAACATGTGCCTTAATTTCAATTTGAGAATGTTAGTATTGCTTTTGAAGTATGTAATGTTGGGAGAAATTTTGCCTGACACGCATTTTATTATATTGGTTCATTTAATACCTTGATTGCCATTGCATCCACTTTAATTTCTTCATGGTATATGAAGTAACATACTTTGGTAATATTACTTGAATGTGCATGAGATATCCAGTAATATATATATTTTTAATTTCCTCCTCTTCTCCATTGCATCGAGGACTTTATCCAATTGATTGAATTGTACAGTTTGTTTTCCCAATAGATGTATTAGGTTTCTGTGCATGATGCTATATTTGCTTTCAGCTTCATTGACTTTTCTCTCTCTTCCTTCTGATCTAGGTAGCACTGAGGAGTATTGGAAAAGACAAGATGCAGCGCAGGCCATTGCAATGGTTAGATACTTTAGATGGTTCCTCAATTTTTCTTAGCACACATCATTTTGATTCTTACTTATTTTGTTATGAATGCTTAATTAGCATTTATTGAAATTAAAAGGTATCTGTGGGACAACTCTGTGAAAGGATGCTGTTCATGTCAGCTATTTTAAAGCTTAAATAATTGCATTTTAAAACTACTTTTATTGTTCATAGTTGGAAATCCTTGTTAGAGTTGGTTTACACATGAGGCAAAAGCACCATCAGGTCAAAAGACATACAGGAATTAAAAGCGGAGTGTATGGTATTAGTAGGAGATAAATACAATCATCGGTGAAAGTAGATTGCTGAAAAATATTGTGTTATGCAGGTTGTATGGCAAGGCCTTGGATTAGATGGAAGTGAAGGTGTAGGAAATTGGACAGAGTAAGACATTTACTACCTGCTTTACTTCATAATTTTAGTTACGGTTCAGGAGTGCTTTTGTATTACCGAATATTTATATTTTTCTTGAATCCCTGGAATATTTGTTAGAATATATAGGAACATCACCTTATTACAGCAATTTAAATGAATTTCATTTTGAAATGATGAAAGTTGCCTACCATAAATTTAGGGAAAATGCTGGTGCCTTTAGTCCAATGTTTTGAATTGGAAGATGGCATGATATTTTAACAGGAAAGGAGAAAGTAACTCTATGAACAATATGTTGGAAAAATGAAGACAAATACATTAATTGTTGTATTTCCTTTTATGTTGAATTTGATGTGGGGATGTGTTTTATCCCACATGTATTAGGATTGGGGTTTGGTCCTCATGTTTCTTCATAAATAGAAGGCTTGGGGTAGCCTTTAGTGTGTGCTTTGAAGTGAAAGCATTGTATCAAGGCTTTACCTTGGAGACGTGAGTCTTGTTGGTGTTGATCTGAGCTCTGTTGGCTTAACAGATTGGGTGTTTGGAAAAGTTACAAGGACAGCTTGTGTCCTGAAGATTTGAGAAGAATAGAAGGCAGATCAGCATTGTTGTGGAAATAGGGTAAAAAGGGCCCAAACCACATAACTCTCTGTGTTCTTGTGCTATTTTTACTGTTTTCATTCTGTTTTCATTTTGTTATCACAGCAAATGTTTGCTAGAGTTTAGGACATTTTGAAAGTGATTTATAGTGTTTCTTGACCTGCTACAACGCAATATTTTGCCTCTAATGATTTATTTAGATCTGTAGGGTTCTAATAATTTTTCTAGAGCATTTGTAGTGTGTTTTCAGATCTAATTCTTTTTAGATCTGATTATAACAATTAGTATCAGAGCTAGATTTAAAGAGATGGAGAGGCTGCAAACAACGGAAAGATTGGTAGGAAGGAACTGGAACGTTTGGAGCATTTTGATGAAGGCTGTTTTAGCACAAAAGGAGTGCCAAGAGGCCCTAGAACCCTCTCAACCAGCAGGAATGTCAAATGCTGATTGGAGGAAAATTAAGACTAGGGCATTATCTTTCATTTATCCAACCCTAAGCAATGGGATTTCAACTTCAATCAAACCTGATATGGATCCGCATGATCTGTGGCAAACACTGAAGAATAAGTTTGACAAAGTATCAGGTTTGAATACCTTTCACATTTATCAGAAAATTTTTAGATGCAAGAAGAGATCTGATGTGTCTTTTCAAGATCATTTGGATAAGATGATGGGAAATTTGAATAAGTTGGAGGAATATAAAATTTTTATTCCAGATTTAGTTAAATCCTATGCTTTGTTAGACTCCTTACCTGATTCCTGGTCTGCAATTGTGACATCTATTACTACTTCTATGAGTGTTTCATCTATGACATTTGAACAGGTTGTGTCTACCCTTCAGGATTCAGAAGGAAGAGTAGATGAGTCTTCTAGATCTGGAAATGTTCATGTAGCAGAGGAAAGAGGTAGAAGTAGGAGACGTTTCCCAAGTAGGGGGAGAAGCACGGACAGAGGAGTATCACATGGCAGAACTCAAACTCAAGAGTGCTGGTACTGCAAGAAGAAAGGTCATTTGAAGAAGGATTGCTTTGCATGGAAAACACAGAAAAATAAAGGAAAGGAGAAGAAGTCAGAAGAAGGAACATCAGAGGTACATGTAGCTGATGAAAACGTTAGTTTTCTGATTCAAGAACAATGTACAATGGTAGCAGATGGATGTAGCAATGACATCTGGTTGATTGACTTAGGTGCCTTCTTTCATATTTGTGCAGATAAGTCTTGTTTTGCATCTTATCATAAAGTTGAATCTAGTTTTGTATATGCTGCTAATGGAAAAACTTTAAAAGTTCTTGGAATTGGAAGTATAAGTCTGCAACAAGCAGGGATGCCAAAGGTGACAATAGATAACGTTAGACATGTTCCTAAAGTTACAAAGAAGTTGATTTCAGTTCCACAGCTGCATGATTCAGGTCTGAATTTTAGTAGTGGAGGTGGACATTGGAGGATTTCCAAGGGAATCATGACCATTCTGAAAGGAAAGAAGGAGGGCAGCTTATATACATTGATGGTAGATTTATGCAACTCTATTGCAACAGTTTCTGATATAGAAAATTCTGAAGTGTGGCATAGACGTCTTGGACACATTGGCTGGTCATGCTTAAAGGTACTTCAAAATCAGACTCTCATTCCTGTATTTTCTTATGCTCAAACTGATTGCAAAGACTGTTTAGTTAGAAAATCTAGGAGAGTAAACTTTCGTAGGGATTTGGACAGCAGAAAGAAAAATAAGTTAAAATTGGTTTATTTTGATGTTTGTGGTTCTATAACTCCCATTTTTCTTGGTGGATCTATATATTTTGTGACTTTCATAGATGATTGTACAAGGAAGGTTTGGGTTTATATGCTGAAATCAAAAGATGAAGTGTTTTCAGTTTTCAAAACATTTGTTGCAAGAGTAGAAAATGAAACAGGTTTGAAAATAAAATGTTTGCAAACTGATAATGGTGGGGAGTACACTTCTAAAGTATTTGCTGATTTTTGCAACATCAAAGGAATTAGGCACATTCGTACTCCTCCTAGTACACCACAGGAAAATGGAGTTGGTGAAAGATGCAACAGAACATTGCTGGATCGTGCTAGAACAATGGTTTCAGGTGTAGGCCTACCTAAGATATTTTGGGGAGAGGCAATTATGACTGTTGCATATTTGGTGAATAGGGCTCCACATTCTTCAATTGATAATGTTGTTCCAGAAGTTGTTTGGAAATGTAAAAACGTTTCATATAGTCATTTAAGAGTTTTTGGATGTGAGGCATTTATGCATATTCCAAAGGAAAACAGAACTAAGTTGGAGGATAGGGCTAAAAGTTGCATATTTGTTGGATATGGAGAAAATGAGTTAGGATCCTGACTTTGGGATCCTGAATTGAAACACGTAGTGAGATCAAGGGACGTTCAATTCAGAGAAAATGTGATGTTTAGTGAGCTGCAAAAAAAAGACAAGGAGAGAAATGGTTCAGAAAGCATAAAAACTCCTTTTAGCGTGACTAAAGAAATTGAAAATGATGAAATTCATGGATTTTCCAGATCTGGAAATTTTGGACAACATGCTGAAAGTACATGGCAGCGAGCTAAGAGCTTAGGACAGTAAGGAGAAAATGCAGGACAACAAGAAAATGAGGTAGAAGATGATGAACAACAAGCTACAGATGTGTCTCATTGGGTTAGAAGGTCAACCGGAACTACCAGACCTCCTGATAGGTACTCTCCCTCATTGAATTATGTACTTTACAGCGATAGTGGTGAACCAGAAACAATGAAGGAAGCCATGACGTGTGTTGATGCCACAAAGTGGAAGGTAACTATGAATGATGAATGAGAATCACTCCAATAGAACAAAACCTGGGAGCTAGTTCAGTTGCCAAAAGGGAGAAAACCCTTGGAGTGCAGGTGGCTATACAGAATTAAATCAGAGGCAAATGGGGAAAAACATTTCAAGGCTAGGTTGGTGGTGAAAGGCTATGCACAAAAACCAGGTATTGACTTTCAAGAAATTTTTTCTCCAATAGTAAAACACTCTTCTATACGTTTAGTGCTATCATTGGTGGCTTGCATGGACTTAGAGTTGGAACAACTTCATATAAAAATAACATTCCTCCATGGAGATTTGGAGGAGGAAATTTACATGAAACAACCAAAAGGGTATGAAGAACAGCAAGGTTCAGGTCTGGTTTGTAAACTGAAAAAGAGTTTATATGGTTTGAAACAAGCCCCTAGGCAATGGTATAAAAGGTTTGATACTTTCATGAAGAAGCTATCTTATCA
>MNCI01015281.1:209651-223742 GCA_015680685.1 Gnetum montanum
CTTGTGTCCTGAAGATTTGAGAAGAATAGAAGGCAGATCAGCATTGTTGTGGAAGTAGGGTAAAAAGGGCCCAAACCACATAACTCTCTGTGTTCTTGTGTTATTTTTACTGTTTTCATTCTGCTTTCATTTTGTTATCACAGCAAATGTTTGCTAGAGTTTAGAACGTTTTGAGAGTGATTTATAGTGTTTCTTGACCTGCTACAGCACAATATTTTGCCTCTAATGATTTATTCAGATCTGTAGGGTTCTAATAATTTTTCTAGAGCATTTGTAGTGTGTTTTCAGATCTGATTATAACAATCTGGTGAGGTGGGGGAGAAGTAGAGATAGAGCCTTCCATCAGAACAACCCATTCTCCTAAAGGAGGAAGTTCAGTAGCACCAATCTCTTTATGTGAGCTAGAATCAAATTGATCTGTCACACCATTGATGGCAATATTGCCATTTAAACTAGGTTTATCAGTTTGTTTTCCTTCAGCCTGAAAATCAGTTGAACTTAGCTCTGTTCCTGTTGTGTGGATAGTTTGTAAAATGTTGAAGCTATTGTGAGATCTAATCTTTCCTCCAGCACCACTGCAATCAACAACATCTATAGGAGCCCTAGACTCTTGCTTCTTTGAAGATTCCTACTTCTTTGAGGTCTTATCCTAGCAGTACCCCATACATTCCACAACTTGCCACTTCTAAGAAAGGGTTTCCTTATTTTACATGCTTTCACCTGATGATTGGCCTTTCCACAATAACCACAACCCTGGAGGCTGTGGGCTTTTTTTTTTTGTTCTATGGGCCCTTTTAGATTGGCAGGGATGTTCTTGTTTTCTACCATGAGAGATTCAATACCAAGGGTAGTTTCCATTTGATCTGTTTGAGCGAAACCTCCTCCTTCACCAAGTGCCAAACAAAGAATCAAATATATCTCATATGTGCTCATGTGGCTATCAACTTGTTGAAAGTGACGCACTCACCAAAGAAACCAGCCAACGTCTTAAGAAAGTACTTTGTCCAATACTGCCATGGAACTCTTGAGACTTAAATCCAAATCGGCCGTTGATCGAAGAGTACAAGATCTTGAGCGCTCTGGGACACCTATGAGTAAGGGCCAATCCTCGAGCATCCACTCCTTGTCTAGACCCCTATGGAAATGAAGTTACCCTTATGACTGTGCTCCAAGATTGATAGGCCTTCCATGGGTTGAGCCTCTGTCATCTTGATGCAAAGCTTCTTGTCTATCCATGAGATCTATTGAATACATCCTTCCCCTAACATCCAACCATCAATCCCCAATAGCATTGTCATCAAAACTTGCATGGCCCTCGATGCTGCCGGCAAAGGGCACCATTGGCATCTCTTAACAGCCCCGCATGGCCTCTTCCTCTCCCTCTCCCGCATCCTCACCCTGGTCAAGCACTCCCTCTACCTTGTTCATGACTTATTTCTTTCAATGTTCTCCATTTGGAACATATTTTGGAAAGCTACAAATCAGCATTTTATCATGTCAAAATCTTTATAAGGTCTTGTAGTAGTTTGAACTTGGATTGGTGGAATTTAATGAACTAATAAAATCTGGAGTGTTTTGCTAGCACGTGTAATCTTATAAATGTGGAAGGAAAGAAAGCAATGGACTTTTGAAGGGATATATATGAATGTAGATAGAGTATGGTGAGTAGCTGTAAAAAATTGGAAGGAGAATGCAGTATAAAAAATGGAACTTCTTACATGCTTATCATTTTTATTTTTGAGGTAAGATTATATTGGTATTTTGATATGATTATTTTATTTCATTCTCTCATCTTGGTTGATCATTAAGATCTCAAGAATAATCTTATTATACTTTAAATTTTATTTTTATTAATATAATCTTTTTTTTTACTTAAAAAAATCACCAGACATTTTATGAGTAGGAGCAGCAATCCTTTCTGCAGGAAGTCTTGAGTTTAATGTGTTCTAAGAGAACTAAAATAAGAAGAGGCCAATTTTTCTTTTTGTATTTTTATTTTTTTAATTTAATTGGATTTTCATCTTAAACTTAAGTTGGAGGAGCTAAGGTAGATCTTTACACTGGAAGAAAACCATTTTAGCCAAATATAGAACCAGTGGAGCTTTATTAGTTATGTGCAATAATTGATTTAAATTGTATCAAATTCTTCCCTTTGTTGATAATTCGGGGGTTTGTTATATAAGATTGTCTTTTTATATTGTTTTATTTATTTGTTCAAGATTCGTAATTGTACAGACAACAAAAGGGTGCAAAGGTACTTGTTGGGATTGGTGGAGGGCACTATGTTCCAAGACATATGGATGTTATTAAGTGAGTGAGACTGACCCTTTTCATAATATGTTTGTTTGAATTTAATACAAGTATTTTGCAATTGATATTGTTTACTACAAATCTGATGTTGATTTCTTCGATTCCTTGTCCGGATAATATACCAAAATTGAATCCTTAATGCACCTATGAATCAAGCCTAGTTCCCTTTGATCCATTTCTAAAAATCTTCAAAATCTTCATTAGTGATGGAAGAAGGTTTTTCAATCAAAATAACATTTTATTCACTTTTGTGATCAAATCCACAACCTTCATCTTTCCTAGGCCGTAGAAACTTCCATTGAACTTTGAACCAGAGCCATTTTTGGATCTATAACTCTCACTTAAGTAAGAAACTCCAAAATAAATAAAAAATCAGAATACAGACAAATCCAAAAAAACACAAATTTTACCTGCATACTTATTTCTCTATTGTTGTAGACAACACTACCACAACGTGGAATTCTTACAGCTCATTTTCATGAATTTTGCTCTTTTAACAAAGTTGTATATCTGCACTACTGACTTTAGCCTGCATAAAAGAAAATCTAGCAATCCCTTAAACTTGCTATAATACCATTATATTGGGATAAAACAACACAACGAAGCAAATGGATCTGGAATACAATAACATGTGAGAGATAACATAGGGATAATACAATAAAAAATTCTGAAAAAATTTAAACCAAAGCAACATGACACACAAGATTTATGAAGTAAGACTCTCAAGAATAGAAACAAACCTCCATGGGAGAACTGCAGCTCATATTGTTCAATAGCAGCCAAGGGATCCAGCCCTTCAGTAGGCAATGCCAAGTTTCAAAGTCAAATTTCTAAATATTTGGGAGTTATCCTTCTATAAGGATCTCATTAATGTAGAATGTACTAGAGAGATCGCTTCTAGGAAAATGGACCTATAGAATTATTTAGAAAGAACCTATTAGCAAACAATGGCTCATTCCTTATAAAAGAAAATTTATTTACCAATCAAAAAATAGAGCTACAAGATTTAGCTTCAAATTTGTAAAAGGGTGAAAAAGGAAAGGGTAAATAGTATAAATTAACAAGATGTATGAATTAATGTTGACCACCCGTGTCAAAGCATCAGTAGCATATGTATTTATTACCGGTAATTGTGGAGACAAGCTGTTATTGCGTGATCAAAATAATTTAGCTTTAAATTTGTTTTCAAAACCTGAGGAAAGGGAATTAAAGAGTACACAAGTTTCATGTGGTAAAACCCTTGATAGCATCGAGAAACATCCATAACAGTGCTTCATTTGAGTCATGCAAACGGATGTCAACATACACTTAGGCCAGCGGTTCATCTCCTTAATAGGAAAATGTTTAGAAATAGCATGTAATGGAATTGTATTGCCTGTTCATTTGTCCTAGTCTACTAAGGGCTTAAGGAGTGACTTTTGTTTTTATTTTTCTTCATCGGAATGGCTTTTGATGATCGGTTGCTTTCCTAATCTTTTTGGCTTAACAGAAGAATGCCCACTATGAATTTTGGACAAGTAATATAAACAGTTCCCCTGTAAATACCAACCCATTTTTATTTATAAGCACAGAGCAACCCAGTCATCTCATAAGTACAAGACCCGTTTTCTAATAAATGCATGATGCAAGATATGGCTTCCCATCCCAGCAAAATTAATATTTTTTATTTATGGCATTAATATAAACATTGTGTAACAAGTTGCAACTTTTTGGTAAGATTTGCGACAGGTATATCATGTGTTACAAGTTTATGCTAAGATATAAAATATTCTGAATTCTGTCAAATAGATCCCAAGTGTTTCCACGCACACACTGAAAAACTTCAATTCAAATCTTATTATTGGATCTCATTAATTAAGAAATCAAGTGAAATATTCATTGGATGAACCCAAGCGCCTTACCAACTGCAAATCTAAATAAAAATCATGGACTTTCAAGGAAACTGCATATGTTCTTAGCTTTTGTATAATTATCATAAAGTTTTGTTGTGGTTTTGTGTTTCAAACAAAAACTTCTTACAAGTGTTTTAGAAAATTTAGTTCTGCTACAAATTAATAGAGCGTTGTGAAAATGATGTCCATTGTTAACTTGGAACTGCTCTAATTAATCAGTAAGCATTATTTTTACGACTATTTAAAGTGCCCCTTTTAAAAGCTTTTTATTTTTTGTTCCGCCTAATATTAACTGCTCATGCATGTCTAGGAAAGGAGATGGTTGGGTAGGCCATCTACTGTCTGGATATTCTTTACCTATGCAAGAACCGAGCTCGAAGAAGAAAGAGTATGATGTAAATGAAATTGGTGGAGCATGGAAGCAAGCAGTCCAGGTTGCAGTTTCAACAACAAACGAGTCATTCCCGGGGGGCACAGTCCTTGTGCATATAGATAACAAGTACTGTCTATCCGTTATCTTTCATTAATGTATTTTCCAATTTTCCATTTGTTAAAATGAAGCATCCTTGTGGTTACTTTACTTATACTTGTAATGTAATTGGGCATGTTTGATTTGCAAGTATTTGTTGACGTATGATTGATTCACCAGGTATTTAAAATTGGTATGCTTGACATTTGAGCTCATTAAGTGTTGGTATAGTAGTTGACACTGCCTTCCCACGCTCCTTTCTACATAAACTACAACAAAGTTCAAAGAAGAGACACATAGATATATGAACTATCTTTGACGTGTAGGAAATCAAAATATACAAAGAATGAGGTGTTAAGCTTAGTAGTGTGAGTCTTGGCTTAATAACCCCAGGTCATAGGTTTGATTCTACTACGTAGTAGTATTGAGTTATAAACTTCTATAAATCTTATAGTGTACCTATGTTTCAATTATTTCAGGTTCTTGTTTCAATTATTTCAGGTTCCAGCATTCGTCCCAAAATAAGCACTCAATGAGAAAAGGGAGTTTTGGAGCAATGCCTTACAATTTCAAAGATTAAAGATTACTACAATATATGAAGTTTGAGAAATACATATTAATCATATGCAAGAAATTAAGAAATTTAGGAAAACATTTCTAACAAAATTAAATATGCAAGTCTATCAATGCCATGTCTGTTACGAGGAATGTGGCTTGCCTTTAGTGTTTTGTTAGTAAAATAATAATAGTGATAAATTTGGTAGAATAAAATGGAGATGACCTTGTGGAACATGTGAGAAGAATGCCATTCAGTTTTCAAAAAATGATTAGAACAGAAATTGTGTAAGAGGAAGTTTTTACTTCCAGCACGGAGGACATAACTAGTAAATTACTTGAAGATACATGGTAGGCTTTAAGAAGACTAAATATTTACCAATAGATAGAAAACTTAATGTTCTGTTATTTCATACTCTAATCTATCGTTTAGCGTAATATTAATGTCAGTTATTTCATACTCTAATCTATCGTTTATACTTCAATCTATGCGGATTGGTATAATGACCTGAATTTCATCTGTATTTCAGGAGTTTTAAAGGGTGGCAAAGGACTGTACTTTCACAATTTCTTGAACAAGAAAATATTGCGGTTGGAAAAGCCGAGGATTTTTTTTAGGTGCCAATTTTGCTGAGAGAAGTTACTTTTGAGCCATATCTCAAATGCCCAATTTTAACATCTCAAACAGCATATCTATTCGTTTGAGTTTTAAGAGTTCGTTTTTTCCCAAAAAAAAAAAAAAAAAAAAAAAAAAAAAAAAAATAACAAACACATTCAAGATTAGGAAAACAATGATATTCTTTGAAAGTTAAATTTTAGGGTTAGGGAAGCTCAATATTCTTTTATCAATGAAAAGCCATGTATTTTCTTTTAACAATGAGGTGGTAGCCTAGTGGTATAGGTTTGGGCTTGGTAACCCTAGGTGAGAGTTTCGATTTTACTAAATGGAACTAACTTCTATAAATCTTAGAGTGTACTTATGTTTCACTTATTTTGGGTTTCAACACCCTAATAATTTTTTAAAAATATCATTTAAATCATTATTTACAAATATTTCATGGATTATGATCATTTTAAAATTTTGAAGTAAAAACTTTAAAAGAGAAACTTATCTTAATTTTGCATTATGATTTTGTTTTAAGATGAATGAGAAACTTGGTTCTAGTGGAGTAGGTTGCATAAGCCAATGAAGTAGATTATATTTAATAATTAGGCTTCATGTACCATTTTATAAATGTTAAGTAGTTATCATATTGGTATCTTTATTTACTGCATATATGAAATAATTGATATTACAAGGAGCTAGATACATATGGTAATTCTTACAACTTTTGTTATTGTGAAGAACATTTGTTTAATGCTTGTGCTTTTCATGTTGAGGAAGACAAAAAACATGTTGAAATACAGGAAAAGAAAAGATATGTTTTTAAGGATGGGAAAATATCAATATCAATTGGAAGATATGAAAAATAAAGTTGTGAATGATAAGAAAAATGATCAAATGGGAATAAAGAAACCATATAAGACAAAATTTCCCTCATCTGATTAGAATATACTCAATAGTTATGTTAACAAGTTGGCTATAGCTAATGGTAAAGAACTTTCGAGTTATTTATTTTATTGAAAATATAGAAAGTACTAAAAGTACAATTAAAAAAAGAAATGATAAATTAAACAAATACACCCATGATCAAGTAGAAAGCAAGTGTTACTTTATAAACTAAAAAAAATTAGATTTCAATTAAACTTTATAACTCAACATTACCCACCTACCAAAATCAAAGTCATGAAGCTTTCAAATCCAAAGTCTTATCACTAGGCTAACTTCTTAATATTTCATCTTTAGATAAACTTAAAGATAGAGAAATACTCATTAGAGCAATTAGATCATTAGTGGAAAAACATAGAAAGATATATATATCTAACTCTTCAAATAGAATCAAATAAAATCGTATTTTAAACATAAGCTTACCCACTTAACCTTAGACAACTTACCGCAATTGTCAAGATTTTGGGCAATGCCCAAACTTTGTCTTTGTTATTTTTCTTTCTTTTCATTATCATTTAGATAGAATTTTGATGTTTTAAAGTTGTATTAAAGAAGGCTAGCTAGAAAGCCAAAGAAATATGGAAAAATTAGTTAGAAAACCTTAGAAAAGAATACTAAAAACCAAGAGTAAGAGGAGAAGAGTTTGTATCACATGAGGAGTTGCAAACCCTCTCCACTCAAGCTATGAATTCGAGTAAATGCAATGAAGTGAGGGTGTCTTCCATCAAACTTTTCTTCCTTCTTTCATGCTTTATTCTTTATCCATTTGAGAGGATGTTCTAGTCTCTAGTCAAACTCCATGAATATCAGCCATTGTTTTTCCCATTTCAAGCTCTCATTGTAGGTCCTAGCTGCTAAATTTCTCACAATTCTTTCACATAATTATCACATTATCACAATTTTTGTCTCAAGTATCACAATCAAACCCTCATGGTTCTCTCTCAAAATTGCTTCAAGATGAAGGAGCTCATGCATCCAAGAGATGCTATCTTTTATGTTCTAATGTTTATGTTTCATGCACGTTTATATCAAAGCTATATTATGGACATTGAAGTTTCAAGTGTTTGTTTAGATGAATATGTATGCATGTTCGCTTTAAAGCCACCTTCAATTTTGATGCACATTAGTGCTTTTTCCTCTAATATGTTCGTAGATTATGTATGATGTTTATTATGAAGAACACAAAGAGATTAGAGGTCTTTTGCATGTTTTTAGGGTCGTGTTTGTAGAAAAGAGTGGTAGCCATGATTGGCCAAATTTTCCCTCTTAATTTCTTATGGTGTTTAATGTTGATGAGACGCGATATCGCGGCCGTCGCGATATTGTGTCGTCCCCTACGATATCGCATACGCGATATTGCGGTCCATCGTCAAATCTATAAATAAGAGGCGACACTCCCCTCATTTCTCATCCTAGGCTTAAAGTAGGGAAACTCTAGCAATTTGATCAAAGCAGAGATAGAATATTTTCCATGTGCTCGCAGTAGGAGTCCCCAAGTGAACGGATCTTTATTCGAGCAGCTTTGTACCTGAACGCAAGTTGTGTATGACAATAAAGATGAGCTTTATGGATAAACCTTGCAGTGCATGGAATAGGATTTATTACTTGTTATTTCTTACCTGTTATTTATTACCTGCATTAGCGCAGCATGAGTACGACTTGATTACGAGCATTGACGAATGTGTACGGCTAGTCAATGAATTGGCTACTCATCGCGATTAGTCTCTTTCACCCTCAACTCCTAGAATGCGGGATGAGTACGACTTGATTACGAGCATCTACGAATGTGTACGGCTAGTCAAGGAATCAACTGCTCATCACGTTTAGGCTAGTTAAGTGCCTCAGTACGACCACTTTGAGCACGTGTGTTACGTGTGGTGATCCCGGTAACGATTAGCGTTTGGTAGCCATAGTTGCATAGTTTAGGGTGTGTATGGTAAGTGGGAACGGATGCTGACGCTAGTTAATTTAGACTTAGTCCTTAGTTAGAGTTAGCTAGTTTCTCAACCCTTCGCTCTTAGCATAGAAGACATAAAACCGTAAAAGACCATAAAAATCATATACCTCGAACTTACTTAACGATACACCGTGACAACAACAAGTAAGTCTGAGAAGACAACGAATGATTAACCCCAAGTGTTCCATGGGGCGTTTAGACATTTAGTTTGCGGAGTTCGACCGGATCGCGCGTGCTACGCTCGTTTCGTATGGTTGAGTGTAGGGGTACCTCACCACTCATCATTGGCGCCGTTGTCGGGGACTAAGTGTTTGTGCGTTGAATAGAACATATGAGATATCACTCACATCGTTGTGAGCCTTAACGAACCTTTGGGTTAATCAAAAGAGAAAAATTATATAACGGTAAATTAGCACACCGATAAAAATGCCTTCTTCTCATAAGAGCAACTCACCACCTAAGGATCATACACGAGACAGTCAGCAACATAAAACACATAACCAAAATCAGCCAAGTCCTAAACAATATAAGATGACATATACTCATCCCGATGAGTATATTCCTAATTTTACTTTTATTCTTCATCAGGACGAATAGCTGCGGTGGAGAGATTTGCAAGGTAACATTGTGTTACCCCCAGATCGATCAATCTCTCACATGCTTTTTCGTGCCTTGGCACAGATATGCATGACTGAACTATACGCTGAATACGTTGCGGAAGATTTTGACATGAGGGATTATTATCCCACAGATGCCCAACGTATGAGAGACTTAAGGCAGGAGAGTCAACATGCACTATTGAAGGGCAAGGTCCCGCACGTCCTTAGCGAAATAGGAGATGAGGAACCCCTTATCACGGGTTCTTTAACAAAAGATGTTCCCCCTCCTAACGATGATGAGGAGGTTGGGTATCAGAACCTACGATCAACGATACATATCCCTGGTTCTGATGCCCGTGAACGCCAATTTTTCACAGAGGGAACAACCACTTATGCTAAGGATGGGCACTTAGATCGTCACCACGATCGGGGCCGTAGCAACCGAAGAGAAGGCAAGAAACATCGTCATGGCGATGGTTCCCCTTCTTCTTCCCCTTCTTCATATCACTCATCCTCTCCTTCCACATCTGGGCGTAGCCACCATGAACATAAAGGTGAGGATAAAAGTAAGAAGGACGAAAGACCTCGACGGGAAAGTCGAGAGAGAGGACAAGGGCAAGGACGTAGGGAGAGTAGGGAACAATGCAGACATCACAAGCATCATGAAAGAGACGATCATGATGAGCCCCTACCCGCGACCCGAAGTATGCTTGACATAACGGAGGCAGTTAGGATTCCCACAAGGCATTTAAAGGATAGTCGGATCAAACGATTAGATATGAACAACATCCCACGATTTGAAGGGGGATATAATGCTGATTCGCAAAATCATTTACAGGCATTCCACGATGCCTGTGCCTTGCAGAATATAGAAAATGAGTGGCAAACACTTAAGTTGTTCCCAAGGACACTCACCAAGGAAGTAGAGAGCTGGTACCGGTCCTTAGAACCGGAAACCATCAAGAGGTGGAGTACGATGCTAGAACTCTTCAACGAAAAGTATCAAACGTACTCCAGAGTGTCCAATTTGCGTAAGCAGATCCAAGGCTGGAAGCAAGGTACACATGAACCCTTGGATGCTACCATGGCCCGCTACTACACATTGTTACATCGTTGCCTGGGCCATGGGTATGCTCAGCGAGATCAACTTCGCCACATCATGGATGGGCTAAGGCATGAAACTAGAAGAACCCTTGGAACTTACGCCCAAGGGACACTCTCACAACTTAGAGCCCATGAAGTACATAGCTTGTTGGAACAAGTAGCAAAAGAAGAGGATGAGCTACGCAAAAGGGAAAGTGTAGAAAAGTACAACCACGATCCCTCCCTTCGAAAGAAGGAAGTGAAGTTTTGTGATGAAGAGGATGAGTCACCACTTGAAGAGTTGGTGAACAGATTAACTTTGCCGCTTCAAAAACTCACAATCGAAATAGCGGCTAAGGTAGATGACGTATGGAGTTCCTTAGACTCTACAATTAAAACTGTCTTAAAAATTGTAGAAGAGTCTAAGGTTGAATAAAGTAGTGACAAGGGTAAGAAAAAGTGGAGAGATTTAGGCCCTGCACATAACAAAGGTAAGGGGAAAATCACTAACTCTGATGTGGTTGTGGACTCTGACACAGACGATAACGATGGATCTGAGATCTGCCATTATGACCATCCTAAGGGATGTTGCCCCATCATCTCACATCTACAGGAGTTTGGGGTGTATGCGCTTAATCCAAGACTCAACCAACAGTAAACACCCCAAAGGTTACCTTATCCACAAGGTAACCCAAGGCAGTTCCACCAACCACTAACGTATTATCCAAGTGGAACTCCACCACAGCCCATCAGATAGCATCAACAGTGGCAATACCCACAGTCATGGGGGATGCCATCGCCGAAACAACAGTACCTTTACCGGTTGCCTAATCCTTATGGATATTATGTGCAGCATCTGATTTCTCCAAGTGACTCTATGAGTCACACAACCCCCAACCATCACTACCAAGTTCGGGAGTACTTTAGAAGGACTCCTTCTCCTCCGGGAGACACTCCATATCCACACCATCCTCCTAATCCATCCGCACCTCTTCCACCACAAGTAGTTCCCATAACACCTCCTGCTCCAACAATGCAAGGGGAACTTCCTCCTCAACCGCAGCAACCTCACACTACGAGAGCTGTAAATATTCAATTTGCTACTGGTTCTGACAACTGTAAAAAGAGAAGACCTTACTTTAGAATCAAAAGCCCAGACAAACTCTCACAACAACAAGTGGTTGGGCCCATGTACACTCCTCCACCATCTAACACTTCAGAGCACCTTTCAGTCCAACAGAGCGTAACACATACGGTTATGTTAACGCATACCATAACTGACTGGATTAAGGTGGGCCACCTTCCTAGGAAACTAACTGACCCTGGGAGTCCCTTAATCTATTTATAGATCACTGAAAATGAACCACATAGGGCTCTTCTTGACTCAGGTTCTAGAGTCAACTTAATATCACGAGAGATGTATCAAACCTGGAACCTGCCCCAACTTAAGAAGAGTAACATTCAACTAGAGTTGGCAGACCAGTCCATCACCATTCCCTTGGGATTGGTGGAGGACATCATCACCACTGTGTGTGGTTGGTCTTACCCAGCTGATTTCCTGGTGATTGAAGTTAACAACAACGACAGGGACTTCCCACTTATAATGGGAAGGGCATGGCTTAGTACAGTAGACGCATGCCTTAGGATCCGTGATCTTTCCTTGGAAATCTCTAAGGTAAGCATTTGTGGAAAGATCGAGAAGAGGAAAGTTCCGTGCATCACATACAGTGATTCATCGGGTGATGACATGGAGGAAATGCCTTCATGTAACAAGTGTGCCCAAGAAACTTTGAACCAAAGATGCCTGTATGTAGCAACCATACAAGAAGTAGTAGACACCCTGTGGTTGACAGCTACTAGAAGGAGCAAAAAAATATGCATGGAATGAACTAAGAAAACCCATGTCAACAACGAAGACATAGATACATTGGAATATGAGCGTCACCAACTTCCATCCCTTAATCTAAGATCATCATTTGGGAGAAGTTGGACACTTTTAAGAAACTTAAATAGGCGCTCATTATTTCGATCTCTCCCTTTCCACTCAGTCATGGGGGAGATGACCACCTATGCTGATCATATGGGGCCCTCAGTTCTTTTTCGATTTTTGTTTTACACATTTTTGTTTTACAAATTTCTTTAACTTTTCTACTTTTTGTTTTACAAATTTCTTTAACTTTTCTAATTTTTGTTTTACAAATTTTGTTAACTCTTCTAGTTTTTGTTTTACAAATTTCTTTAACTTTCCTAGTTTTTGTTTTACAACATCGTTATACTTTTCCAATTTTTGTGTGTGTGTGTGTGTGTTCCACCATGTAAGTTTGTCCCATAATAAGTGTTCGGAATGATGGTATGAACTATTTTCATATTAATTTCTAATGTTTGGTTTTTACCTTTAAGTCACAATGTTGATACTAAGGTATCTCTCTTTTGATATGGCAGGTAATGAGTTTACTTCTTCCATCGATCCATAACACTTTATGGTCTCTCTCGACTTGGAAATGTAGAGTCTCCTTTTTAATAAGAACTTTAACGAATCGGTGACTGGGCATTTCTCAAACTAAGGAAGGACTCACGGATTGAAAAGGGTGTGACTTCAAGGGAACTTGATGCTTTTGTGTTGGTCATTCTCTTCGGTGCTTGAATGTTTCTTCTTGAGTTTTTTTGCCGTTCCGATGTTACCCAATTATCGGAAGTTGAGACAATAAAAATAAGAAGTCGTTGCATGGTGTGGTTCTCACGCATAAAAACACAAAACACAAAATAAAAAAAATAAAAATAAAGTGAGAATTCAAAGCACACCCCTTAGACGAATAAACTTGGGCTACAAGCACCGGTTATGAAACCTAAAGTGTTCTCTCTAACTAAGGCCCTTCTCACTTCCCATTCTCTCCTTTGTTTGGTCAGAATGGTGGTGGCTCTTGGAGAGTGCATTCTTGTTGTCCAAGTGGATGGTTTAACCGAATGCGTTGATGCGAAGTCACTGGATGTGGTTGGTTTGAGGCCAGAGTTGGAATGAGATTTGCCAAGTCACATTAATCATCAAACACACAAGGGGTTGTACACCACCTTGTTCTTGGGATTCCATTCCATTCTCTTCTCTCCATCCTTCTCTCCATTGTTGACCTCATTGCCGGTTGTATCATTAGTGTATATATTTTGGTTGATGCATTGTTTTCTTTTTGGTAAATTCTTTCGATTAAGACTTTAACTCTTGTTCCAAATGACATTCCCAGAGCCTACGGACTCTTTTGAATGTGGGTTTGTCAGGGCATTAAGGACATGAGCCTGCTTTGGGGAGGACCCACTGACACTCCTATTTGGAGCATTAGTTAAATTCTTTCCCTTAACATTTTGCAAATAATTTTATTTTGTTCATTACCATCTTGACATCCATTNGGATCTGAAAATATGTTACTGATGACTACCAAAGGTGTAGGGGTTAGGAAGAAAATCAAAAATTTTGGGGCTAGGAGAAAATCGAAAAAAATGGGACCCGTACCCCCATGACTAATCGTGAACCTCCAGTAGCGTTAGAATGGAGAAAGAACATGAGTAAGAAAGAGAAATAAAAAGGGACAACTGAAAACATCAATGGATGTCAAGATGGTAATGAACAAAATAAAATTATTTGCAAAATGTTAAGGGAAAGAATTTAACTAATGCTCCAAATAGGA
>MNCI01015281.1:229307-346562 GCA_015680685.1 Gnetum montanum
TCGGAATGGTGGTGGCTCTTTGGAGATGCATTCTTGTTCTTCAAGTGGATGGTTGGCCAAGTGCATTGATGTGAAGTCACTAGATGTGGTTGGTTTGAGGCCAGAGTTGGAATAAGATTTGCCAAGTCACATTAATCATCAAACACACAAGGGGCTATACACCACCTTGTTCTTGGGATTCCATTCCATTCTCTTGTCTCCATTGTTCACCTCATTGTTGGTTGTATCATTAGTGTATATATTTTGGTTGATGCATTGTTTTCTTTTTGGTAAATTCTTCCGGTTAAGACTTTAACTCTTGTTCCAAATGACATTCTCATAGCCTATGGACTCTTTTGAATGTGGGTTTGTCAGGGCATTAAGGACATGAGCTTGCTTTGGGGAGGACCCACTGACACTCCTATTTGGAGCATTAGTTAAATTCTTTCCCTTAACATTTTACAAATAATTTTATTTTGTTCATTACCATCTTGACATCCATTGATGTTTTCAGTTGTCCCTTTTTATTTCTCTTTCTTACTCCTGTTCTTTCTCCATTCTAATGCTACCGGAGGTTCGCGATTAGTCATGGGGGTATGGGGCCCATTTTTTTCGATTTTCTCCTAGCCCCAAAATTTTTGATTTTCTTCCTAACCCCTACACCTTCGGTAGTCATCAGTAACATATTTGCAGATCCATATCAGCCATACCACAATCTAGCCAATGGACTTACACTGAAGTAAGGTATCAATTACATGATGATTCAATTACCCTTACTAATATACGATTGTGTTGTGTGTGCAGATGGCAGACATGCAACAACGGATTGGATCTAGAGCAAACACTTGGAATGGAGCAGTGTTGAAGCAACTATGTAAGGAGCAAGATCGATGGTGTGCTTATGGATGGATGACGAAGGCGCAATCTTGGCGTTGGCAGCAGCAACACTTCTTTCTCTCTCTCTTTCTCAGCTGCCAACTAAGGCCTAATGTCATTATAATAAGGTGTTCACCCTTGTTGTCATGAACACCAGTTTTGTCAAGTCTTGTAATAATGATCCATTCACATGTCATCCCATTAGTTCCATTCCCCTCAATAATTCCATACCTTCCTGATATTATTGTAAGGAACTCGAGGACAAGTTTTCATTCAGTCATGGGGGTATGATGAGATGCGATATCGCATACACCGCGATATCGTGGTCCGTCACCAAATCTATAAATAAGAGGCAGCACTTCCCTCATTTCTCATCTTAGGCTTAAAGTAGGGAAACTCTGGCAGTTTGATCACTCCAGAGATAGAATATTTTCCATGTGCCCGCAGTAGGAGTCCCCAAGTGAACGGATCTTTATTCAAGCAGCTTTGTACCTGAACGCAAGTTGTGTATGGCAATAAAGACAAGCTTTGTGGATAAACCTTGCAATGCATGGAATAGGATTTATTACTTGTTATTTATTACCTGCATTAGCGCGGCATGAGTACGACTTGATTACGAGCATTGATGAATGTGTATGGCTAGTCAAGGAATCGGCTGCTCATCATGATTAGTCTTTCTCACCCTCAACTCCTAGAATGCGGGATGAGTACGACTTGATTACGAGCATCTACGAATGTGTACGGCTAGTCAAGGAATTGGCTGCTCATCATGTTTAGGCTAGTTAAGTGCCTCAGTACAACCACTTCGAGCACGTGCTTTACGTGTGGTGATCCCGGTAACGATTAGCATTTGGTAGCCACAGTTGCATAGTTCAGGGTGTGTACGGTAAGTGGGAACGGATGCTGACGCTAGTTAATTTAGACTTAGTCCTTAGTTAGAGTTAGCTAGTTTCTCAACCCTTCGCTCTTAGCATAGAAGACATAAAACCATAAAAGACCATAAAAATCATATACCTCAGACTTAGTTAACCATACACCATGACAACAACAAGTAAGTCTAGGAAGACAACGAATGATTAACCCCAAGTGTTCCATGGGGCGTTTAGGCATTTAGTTTGCAGAGTTCGATCATATCGCGCGTGCTACGCTCGTTTCATATGGTTGAGTGTAGGGGTACCTTGCCACTCATCAAATGTCAAGCCCCAGCTATGTTCTTATGACCTTATTGCTCAATAATTTTAAGCACATTTCATATCATGAAAGCTTCAATTATGTTGAAATTTTGGGTCAAAGCATGAGCATATTTATACTTTTGAAGCCCTCTTTTATGCATGTCAAAGAGCAAGTTTAATTTAATGTTTAATTATAAGCAAGTGGTCTCCTAATGTCTGAAGAAGAAGCCTATGATATTAAGGCATATATCTTAGCACTTTAAGTACACATGCAAAACCATTTTGTTGCCCAATTTCATGTTGAGGTGCCCATCCATGAAAATGTCATGACCCTCGATTTCCATCACTAAAGGAAGACATTGATCCATTATCATATTTATAGCTAAATTCTAGCCCATGGTACCTAAATCTAAGCTTCCTAGGTTGTCTCCAAGCTAGTTTAACCATTAGATTCATCAAATTCCTTATCAATATGAAGCTACATTCTTAATTCTGTTTTCTGATGAGACCATGACCTCACCACAACCAGACCATGACTCATGATCTGCATAGACTTTAGACCACAACCCATGGTCAATTCTAGCCCATGCTCTATCACCACAAGCATACCACGACTAGTATTAAGATAAATTTTTAAATTTTTCTAATTTCAAACTCCAAATTTCATTACCAATCTCAATGCATCGCAAAGCACTTTTGTTGTGTGAACATTGATAACAACACTCTATTTGATAAATACCTATTCTTAAAAAGATGCCTAGTTTCTTAGTTGATGAATTTTTAAATAGACCTAATAGATTTTCATGTCACAATGTTCTATGTATCGGCCAACTATGTTCTATTACAAATAGGAATATAACTCTTGATTGGTATCTTAAATTAAGATTTCAAAGATAGGACATTCCTATTTACAAGCATATTAAAGATGTTCTCTCCAACTTTTAAGTAGTTCAAATGCACGAGAAATCTCCTTCATATAAAAAATAGATTCAGCTAGATGAATTTTCTTTGTGTTTTTTCCATGTGTCTAAAGATAAATCTTGATTTCATTTAAAAGATTCTCAATATTATACTTTAAATAGAGAATGGAATGCACAAATGGAAGATTATGATTAAAAAATAGTTTTCATAGAGTTTGTAGATTGAAGGCATAATTAAAGCATCAATTCTTATTTTGATCTTTGATTCATCAAGGTCTTCCTATTGAACAAAGACTTCACCTCTTAGAAGTTAAGTTTTCTATATGCAAAATTTGTGAGGTAGAGGATTTATTCATCTATGGTTTTTTTTTTTGAAAGTGCTCATTTTCTTTATTTGTATCATTTCCTTTGAATTTTTCATCTAAATTGATTTATAGTATTTCCTCATTGTATCATCAAAGATGTAAAGATCGATTCATGGAAGCTTGCAATGAGGCTTCTAAAGAAAATCGAGGCTTCTATTCACTTAACATCACAATTAGAAAAGGAGGATACCTATTACTAATCTACCAAATCTCAACACCAAAATTCTCTACCCCTTAATGAAGATGAAATAAACCATTCATGGCTACATTCTATCTTAGCAAGCAACCAAGGCAAAGGGAGAACAGGACCCAGAATAAGAGGGACCTTAAGATCAAGATCTTCTAGTATACAACCAAAAGAACATCAAAGGGGTCAAATAAGAAGGGCAAGCGAATATAACTCTTCTAGTTCTCCATTTTCATCTTCATCATTAAGCTCTAACAAGGGTGAATATAGCCAAGATAGAAGGGGAATTGATTGTAGATAAGGTGGAGATGGCAGAAGGAACTATCATAAAGATGGTTAAAGAGATAGTAGACGTGAGCATGAAGAAGGGTACCATCACAAATGAAGGCATAACATGCAACACCAAGGGAGACATGGTTATGACAAGAACCATGAAGACCATGATGGTTATGATGAATCATTGCTTGCCACCAAAAGTATGATATATATCCAAGAGGCAATTTATATCCCTACCACACATCAAAGGGATGGTCGGATTAAATGGTTAGACATGAACAACATCCCTAAATTTGAAGAAGTCTATAACACAAATCAACAGCATCACTTGTAAGTCTTCCATGATGTCTGTGCCTTGTAGAACATCAAAAATGAATGGTAGAATCTGAAGCTCTTTCCAAGGACACTTATCAAAGAGGTAAATAATTGGTATTAGAATTAATCAAAAAATGAAGTACAATACTAGAGTTGTTTAATGATAAGTACAAATGTACTCTTAGGTGTCCAACTTGAGAAAGAAAATTTAATAATGGAGATAAGGTAACCATGAGTTCCTTGATGTAGCTTTGGGCAAATATTATTTTCTTCTTTACTAATGCCTACACCATGACTTTTCTGAAAAGGAGTAGCTATGCCATATCATAGATAGACTTCACAACAAGATAAGAGAGACTCTAGGGATTTATGCCCAAGGGAGATTATCTGAAATGAGAGTCCATAAAATTCAAAGGCTCATTGATTCCTCCATTTATGAATGCAAAGGAGTACAACAAGGATTCCTCCATTCATGAAAAAAGGGATTATCTTTGTGAACCTAGTGAAGGAACACCTTTGGAGAAGGTAGTATAGAGAAATATCTTGTCCATCCAAAAATCAATTATTGAAATTTTGACAAAGGTTGATAAGATGTGAGACTTCGTATATGAAAAATTTCAAATAGCACTTGAGGTCATAGAGAAGAAAGTAGAGCAAGGAAGAGCCAAAGACTAAGATAGAAGAAAGAAAAGAGATGTAGGAAAGAACTATTATCAGTACAAAGGGAATGTAGCTATAGTAGAGGAGGTTGCAAACTCTAAATTTGATGATGATGGTTGTAACATTTGCTAATATGAACATCCAAAGGGTTGTTGCCCAATTAGGTCACATCTTCATGAGTCTAGGATTTATGCCTTAAATCCAAAATTCATCAAGAGGTAGACACCTAGGAGATTGCCTTATCCTTAAGACAACTACAAACAACCCTCATCACCAATAACAATACTATCCAAGTGGAACTCCACCTTAACCTTAAGAGTACTATCAACAATGTAAAAATCCATAATTGTGGGTGATGCCACCACCAAGGCAGCAATATCCCTATAAACAACTGAATCTATATGAATATTATGTCCAAAAAACCTGCATCTTCTAATGGCTCAACCGTAGATACCTTTGCTTATCATTATTATCCTTAAGAGTACCATAGGCTTATCACTCCATGTGTTAAATCTCCTTCTACTTATCCTCCTCATCCTCCACAACACTCTTAGCCTTGCACTCCAAATCTTTTGCCAACTACTTCACCAATGTAAGGAAAAATACCTTCACAACCACAACAACAGAATGCTACAAGAGTGATGAATGTGCAAGTGGTGGAAACCTCATTGATCCCAAGTGCAAGCCTAAAAAATGTCCATTTCTTAGGCTTTCCAATCCATTGAAATCATTGTAGGCATCCATGGCTATGGAGTGCACACAAACAACCTCCCAAATGACATCAAAGCTACCTTCAACCCAAAATGCTTTAAACATACAAAATATCATGCTAACTCATGCTATTATAAACTAGATAAAAGTATAACATCTTCCAAGGAAAATAACCAATCAAGGAATTCCCTTGACTTATTTGCAAATCGTAGGAAATGCACTTTACAAGTCTTTACTAAACTCAAGTTCTAGAGTTAATTTAATTTCAGAAAAGTTGTACAAGGCATGAAACCTACCACCACTCAAGAAATAAAACATCAAATTGGAGCTTACACACTAATCCATCATTATTTCCTTGGAACTAATAGATGACATTGTAACTATCATTAATGGTTGATCATATCCTATTGATTTCCTAGTGATTCATGTAGATAATTGTAAGAGGTACTTTCCCATCATCATGGAAAGAGCTTGGTTGAGCACAATTGATGCTAAGCTAGGAATTATACACCTATCCTTAAAATTTTTCCAAGAGAATGAGCATGGAATTTTGAATAAGAGAGTTCCATGCATCACATACAATGACACAAGGTGCAACTACATGCAGAAAATATGAGTAATCAAAAGCACAACTATTACAACATGAAAATTGTGTGTTGAACTAGTAAATATATAAAGGTATGTGTACGCAACAACCATAAAGCAAGATGGCATCTAATACTGACTTCAAAATAGAGCTATAATTCTATAATATACATGAAACTAGTAGAGGTCCTCACAAGTACCAACTCACTAGTAGATGGATGAGATGGAGTAGCTCAAATACCAACTCTCCCATGCAAATAACCAAAAACAAGTAAACATGGATTGGGGAAAATTGGATATTTTAGAAATTTTTGATATAGAGCCTCTCAAACTAAAGACATTACAGACATTACTTAAGTATGTATTCTTGAAAAAAGATAAACTGCTAATTGTAAATGCCCAGCTCATGAAAGAACAAAAGTAGAAGCTACTAAAAGTGATGAAAAAATGACCAATGGCCTTTCCTTGATTATATGATGAAATAATAGGTATCAATTCATGCATATGCTAGCATAGGATCTACATAGATCCTAACATCAAGATCAAAAGACAACCACACCAAAGGTTGAAAAGCTTCTTAAGGATAGATTCATCTAGCCTATTGTGAATAGTGAGTGGGTAAGCCCACTTGTCATTATGTCAAAGAAAGAAGGACAATGAAGGATTTGCATAGATTTTCAATTGTTAAACATGACAACTTTCAAGAATTGCTTTTCATTGCCATTTCTAGACCAAGTGTTGGACATCATTATATGTTATAGGTATTATAGCTTTTTGGATGGTTATAGTGGCTACAATGAAATCCAAATGGCCATAAAAGATTAGGCCAAAACAATATTCACAAGTCCTTAGGGAACTTTTGCATATAAAATGATGTCATTTGGCCTTTATAATTCACCTATAACCTTCTAATGCCTTGTTCTTAGAATGTTTCAGTAGTAGATTGGCAATGGTATTCAAGTTTTCATGGATGACTTATCCACATATGGGTCTAATTTTGAAAAAGCGTTGGACCTTCTAAAGTAGGTTTTGAAACTATGATTGGAAGTAAATCTCAAGCTTAACTGGTAGAAAAACCATCTGATAGTTCAAAAAGACATTATTCTTGGATGCCAGATTTCATAAAGGAAATAGAGGTGGATCCCAAAAAGATCAAAGTAATCCAAGGAATAACATAGAGGTCACAAACTATAAAAGATGTCAAATCATTCCTTGGACATACATGCTAATAGTGAACATTTATTGAAAACTTTTCAAAAATTGAAAAGCCACTAGTGGAGATGACAAAGAAAGATAAATTGTTTGAATGGACTAAGAAATGCAATCATGCATTCAGACTTCTAAAGTAGAATCTTGTAGATATTCCAATTCTATAAGCTCCTAATTGATCTAGGCCATTTCACATCATGATCAATACATCTAACTTTACTTTAAGAGTAGTGCTTACATAATTGGATAATCAAAAACTTTCATACTACATTAATTATGTAAGCAAGAGTATTATATGTGTATAGTTAAACTGCACCACAAAAGAGAAAGAACTTATGTTTGTGGTGTACACCTTAGAAAAATTCATGCACTATGTGCTTGAATACCTAATTTTTGTGCATGTATATTAGAGTGCAGTATGCGTCTTTAGGAATAAACTAGTAGTTAGCCCCAATATCATATAGTGGCTAGTATTTTTATAGCATTTTGATCTTACAATGATTAACAAAAAGGAAACTGAGAATGTTGTGGCTAATCATCTATCTTAGCAATGATTGAACAACAAGACTGATCAAGAGCCTTTCTCCAATGAGTTTCCTAATGAGACACTTTTTACAAAGGTAAAAATGGTGATAAGAAGTAATATCACACCATGATACATAGACTTCCTCTTATATCTACTCATGTAGGAGGTCCCTACTAAATGGAACAGGAAGAAAAACCAACACTTCCTTCACCATGTCAAGCACTACATGAAGATAGAAGGCAACATCTACAAAATTTATGTAGATAGCTTAGTGCAATGGTGTGTGCTTAATATAGATCAACTCAAGATTCTTCAAGATGCTTATGAAGGACTATGTAGAGGTCACTACGCAGGAAGAAAAATGGTCATCAAAATCTTCATGGCATAATATTTTTGGTGAAAAATCTTTAAACATGCACATGACTTTGCAAACTCCTATGAGCGATGCCAACAAGATGGAGAAATGACAATCATGCTAAATTCATAATGATTAAGAACTGCCTGAAGCTTCTCTTCCTTTGATCTAGGATCATGTACCATCTATGCAAATTCTATAATGTTTCATGGCATGAATGCTTCCTATGAGCATGATAGTTGTAGCAACATCTTATTGGCTTTAACATACCAGGTTGTGAATTGTCTTCTCTCTTCTTCAAGTGCCCTAACCATCTTTCTCAATTCCTAATAACTAGTAATTTGGTAGGGCAGGTTTACTGCTATATCCTTCTAACCTTGGTAGTTGGCTTTTACTATTTCTAATTCAAAGTTTGCAACATGTTTCTATTGGGCATGTTTTCTATCTGCAAACTCCTTCTTAAATAATGCATATACAATGGCCATGTATTGCTCCATATCATTTCTTAATCTACCTACTGTTAACATGGCTAGATTAACATACTAAAGGTTTGCTAACCCCATGCACTCTGTGAAGTCCTCAATCTACATGTTCTTATTCTTTACTTCAACCTAGTGGACATGGGCTAGGCTATCCAGAATTGGCTACCAATTAGATGCTTGTGCTATAATTGAATTGATCTTGGCCTTGGACATCTTACTATCCTTTTCATTAATCTACTTGTACATGCCCACCTGGTCTCTGAAGTGTACCTCTAGTCATTTGTGCTTCTTGGCCTTATTCTGCCATGTGTTGATTTCTAACAAATAAAACACAATTCTTCCATTGATAAGGTTAGGTTTTCTTTGGCCAATTTATTCATGTCCTGGTTGACTTTGATGAACTATTCTTGTAGTTAATAAATGCTTTCTTTGAGAATAGTTTTTTGCTTTTTAGTGTCTATTAACCTTATATTATCAGCAACAAGTTTCTTATTCTCTTCTTCTAAGATAGTGATGGATTTGACATGTGCATATATTTGTGCTTCTTTCATTAATGTATTCCATACAGGCTTCTCCTTCTCCATATCTAGAATATTTCTTACAATGTGATGCCTCACTTATTCTATTCTAAAGGCATCTAGCTGATTTGGGGCTATAAACTATTTCTGTTTTTAAAACTACTAATTCAACATGCAACCTTTGCATTTTTTTTCTGCATGTTATGCCCTTATTTCCACCATGACCATCTTTCCCTTTATTATCATTAGATTGGGCTGAACTACAATGATATCACTATGGATATTAGGGAGATTTTACATGACTTGTCTTGTTTGTAGTAGTCGATTGAGGATACCTTCATGTTTTTTGGAAGTCATAGATGTTCTGACTGGCATTTCCACATCTCTTACACCTATAATATCTGCTAGTGGCACAATGGGAATGTTGAATGCTTCTTTGATATGATCAGTAATTACTTTCGTTGCTCTTGCTGCATCTTGGTGTTAATTACCACCATTGTGACTCCTTTTCCAGTTTCTAGCATAACTTGGAAAGATGCATTCCTTGAAATCTATTGTGCCTAGTCATTATTCTCTCCTACATGTAGAGATACCTATCCACTAGCAAGTCTTGTTGATATAACAAGCCTTATGAAGTTATCCTTGACTCAATATAAAGCAAAATCCTCCCTTGCTCCCTAGCTAATTATTTTTGTGATCTACTCCAAGTGGCTTATGGAAGGCCTATAGTCTTGTTGTGCAGGTGGACCACTTTGTTTAGGTTTATCACCAGTAGGCATTGACCCACTCGATCCTTCTTCTTGTTGTCTAGTTGTTGGAATGTTGCTTGTTAGCATGGATCCTCCTAACTTCTCCAGCTAATCCTTCTTTGGTGGCACTAGTTTGGACATCTCTGCATAGGATGCATTCTAGGATTTCCTTAGAATATCATTGGTGTATCCTAGAAGTTTCGCTTGCTTATACAACTTACTAATGAGATAAGGAAATGGCAATGTGCATTTCCCTATCTTCTTTGCTTCAAACGTTTTCTAGATTTCTAGAAAGAGCATATGCACTATATTACCATTGAATTTCCCCATTAGAATTGCACTTCCTCTAGCTATAGTGGAAATTCTATTGAGTCTTTTGGTAGGGAACAAGTGATAAGTTATGATCTTGAAGTAGATCTTCTCCTTAGCAGTTAATTCACTATATTCCTTGTCCTCTTTCCCATATGCTCTCTGCAACCATAGCTTCTTTGCATTAGTGTAAAACATGGTGGATATCTTCATTACATTTGCTTTGACATTTGGAATATTAAGTGCCTTTCCAATGGCTTTAGTGGAGTAAGACACTAAGACTTCTTTGAGGTTAAGAGTAGCATCATCTTGTTTATTTTTCTAGGATTGAAATACTTCTCCAAAGTACCATTCACCATTACACGATAGTGTTGGCCATAAAGAAGAGGCCTAGAGTTGGGTTTTTACGCTATTGGGAGAAAACTCTATGAATGGTCCAAAATTTAGTTCCATAATTACTGTGGACATGATGGACTTCTCTTGGATAGCCTAGAGGCATTTTGTTGATAGTGTTAGATGTTGTTCTTGCTCAAGAGTTGGTGTTGCTTCAACTTCAGCTTACACAAATTATTCTGTGTTAGTGGTTATTTGGTAAATGTTGAAGGATTAGGCTTCCTACTCTTGGTGCAGTGTTTGCTCTCTAGTTTATCCTTTGCCTCAAACCCTTGGTCTTTTACTTCCATGTTGCGAGGATCCTTCTACTCCGAGTCTTTTGGGAGCCATCTGCAATCATCAAAGATTTACTTAAGCTTATGCAAGTATTTAAATAAATCTCTAGTAGTTCATATTCCTTTCTCAAATCCTTGGTTTTGATTAAACTTTTTCTCTTATTATTACCTATGGCTTTTACTATGATTGCAGAGTTAGAAAATTTCAAAAAAAAAAAACCCCCCTTGTTTTACTTATTCTTTTAATTGTTAAGACTTCTCATACTTATCCTTTCTTATTTATTGTATCATTGGATGGTTAGCTAAGAGAATTGGTTAGGCTCATTAGCTTTTATTTAATTAATATTCTAACCCTTGATATTCTCTTCTAGTGTTAGAAAAATTTGGCTCTTCTTTTATGCACAATACTCTCCCCCATGACTAAGTTGATCACTCCGTGATCAAGTGGATTAGAAAATAGGGCAAATTGAAGTGATGATGAGGAAGTTATGGAGCTCAAAAGTTTGAGTGTCAAAGTCTTAAAAAACAACATGAACTCGCCTTACTATGAAATGTGGAAATGAAACATTTTCAAACTCCTAGTGCATACATATAGATTTTTGTGGGCTCAAAATCATAGATATGACATTGTAGCTTCAATGTCATAGGGCCTAATACATTGTAGTTACAATGTCACCACCAAAACATTTTGATTTTAAAGAAATTTTTGGTGAAAAAATTGAGTCAAATGGATAGTTTGGAAGATTTAGAAGTTGTCTAAAGGATCTTTGATCATAGATTATGCTTAGATTATGGAAATTTAGTGGTCAAAGATCATAAATAATGAATCTTCAACAAAGAATTTCAATTAGATTATAAGAGATGATAGTGAGAATTTCCAGAATTATGATCATATATGACAATTTAGGAAAGCAAACGTTCATGGCTCAAGTGCCTCAAAAGCACAAGATTATGTGGAATTGGTCATCAAGTATGAGATACAAGAGCTATACAAGTGGGTGCTTCCCAAAGCACGTTCTAGCCCTTAATGTCCTTGTATAACTGCACTTATAAGTGTCCATAGGCACTCAAGGAGTTGAATGTTGAACATACCTGTCTTGCAAAACACACATGTTAGTATTGCCAAAATGGGAAAATAACAATATATTATGCAAAATCATTGAATTATGATTATATACTAGTGAGGAGGAACGGGATTAGAAAGGATTGTAGGAATTGGGATGTGATGTGTCTTACCATAGGCATAATGAATTTCTATCTATGATGCATGGTTAAAGTGATCATTAGCCTTTTGGTCTAAGATTCAAACCAAGTTCATATTGCATACTAATGACATCACATTGTATTATCCCAAAACTAGCAACCATAAGACTACCACTCCTGCAAGAAGCATTATCACTTGGCAATGTAGTTCAAGGAACTAGTTTATTAATTGCACACTTTATTTTTGAGATTTTTGAGAAGCCTTCTACCTTCAAGCATGGGTAACATATCCTTCTAGTAGGACTCCTAGAAATTTTATTCTATGCATTTATTATATTTTTAGTATGTTAACCTTACTAGAGGACTACCTTCAGGCATGGGTAACATATCTTTCTAGTGACATGGTAAGGCAACACTTATTGTACTCATACTTCCATTTTTCATTAGAAATTAAGAAAATAATACAATCTTAACAATAGGATAAACTTATAATAGTAGTCTTAGAAAATCCACAAATCCCCTTGATGTCACACCCTTTCATTCCCACTTGGTTCTTTACTTTTCTATCCATGCATAATGATCACAAGTTTATTTTAATTTTATTGTGAAAAGAATATCATTATGACCATGGTAAGAACCTCTTATTATTTGAAATGAGTGGATGGATGATGTGGTCTCACTATTGATGAGTCGTAGTTGGTTGGCTGCATTGATGCAGCCTTATCAACTAGGCCTCATTAACAAGGCCTTGTTAACACATTGTATCATGCTTTGACAAGGCCTTGTTGACGTAGTGTCTATTTTTAGCTATAAATACGCACCTACCAACCACATTTATGGAAATAAGATATTGTAGTTGAAGTGAAGCTTCTGCAGTTTTTCCATTTGAAAGTTAAAATTTTCCTCTCAAGTGCCCGCATCAGGAGTCATTAAGTGTACAGATCTTTATTCGAGCATTGTTATACCTGAGCACTATAGTGTGTGTGGCAATAAAGATGAGGTTTCTGATAAACCTTATAGGACTTTAGATATATTAGCTATTTTCTTTATGCCTTCAATGTTTTCAATTATTTATTAAATGTTTCCCATTAATTATTAAATATTTTCTAGTTATTAAGTTAATGAGGCAAGTAAGCAAGATAGATCACACACATACGTACAACTGCTTCAAGCGTAACATGTATTCGCTTGGTAATTCTAGTAGCATTATTGCTTGGTACAACTAGTAGCATAGCGCCTGGTCACCTAGTAGTGAATATGTGGGTTCAAGACATGTATGGAAAGTAAAATTAAATACTTATGTTAGGACTAGTTAAATGCTAGTTCATTAGTTAGTGTAAGCTAGTCAATCCAATTCCTTTTATCTACATTTTGAACACCAAACTATAAAACACAAAATGATAAAAATCAAATGCCTCAATTACACTTAATCATACCAACGTACATCACAAGTATAATTGGGAAGACAACGATTGACCTTAAGGTAAAGATTCACTTCCTAGAAGACTTGTGCACCAAAATTGATAAAGTCCATGGAATTTGACTGGATCGTGCATAAACACTTTATGATTCATATGGTTGGGTGTAGGGGTACCTCGCTTCTCATCATTGGCTCCATTGTCAAGGACTTTGTTTGTTGAAATGTGCACTATTTAGGATTAGTGACTATTATTCATATTTTTGGATGAACTCAAGGTCAACAACACTCTCAATGACATATAAACTATTAAGTACACTGCTAATTTTATTCATTTTGCAAAATGATTTCTTCTTCCCACAAACATAAAGAAGTTAAATCGTTGGTCCCATAGGAATGTAAAGTGGTATATACTCATCTAGATGAATTTGTGCCAAACTTCACCTTCGTCCTACATCAGGATGAACAACTACGATGGCGTGATATGGAGGGAAATGTCATCTTGCCTCCTAATCAAACTATGCTCGGGATGTTATTTAAAACCTTTAAGAAGTTGGGCATAGTAGATATTTACGAGGAATATGTCATGGATGATTATGACACTAGAAACTACTATCCCATTGAAACACAACGTAAATGAGACTAACATCATGAGAAACTCCATGAGGCTACAAAGGGAAAACATTACACTAATTCCTTGTTCCTACTAAATCAAGATGACAATGAGGATCCTCCTACTGAAGGTTCTCAACATAAAGATTCTCCACCCCCTAATACTAGTGATGAGAGTGTGAACTTGAACTTGTGATCCACTATTCATAAAATAGGCTCAGGAAACAATGATAGTCAAGGTAGGGACTTAAGCAAGCATCACAATAGCAAGGGATCTAAGGATGGAGATCATAATAAGAAAAAGAGTGGTGGTGGCCACCGTAGTGGTAGTGGTAGTCCACCTTCCTCTTCATCCTCCTCATCTGATTCGAAACATTCCTCTTCATCTAATGGTTCTCATAGAAGCTATTATCGAAATAATCATGATGAAGGTGATCAATGAGATAATAATGATCGTGAAGGCCACCAAGACCAAAGGGATGGCCAAAACCATCATCGGCATCATAGATGTAGTGATGATGATGAACCTCTATTAGTAACTCGAAGCATGCTCAACCTTGTAGAGGCAGTTAAAATTCCAACCAGGCATATGAAAGATAGTCGGATCAAGCACTTAGACATGAACAATATCTCAAGATTTGAAGGGGATATAACTCTGATCCATAGACACATCTATAAGCTTTCCATGATGCTTGTGCCTTACAAAACATAGAGAATGAATGGTAGAAACTCAAGCTTTTCCCAAAGACACTCATCAAGGAAGCTAAAAGTTGATATCGATCCTTGGAGCCAAAATCCATTCATTAATGGAGTACCATGTTAGAGCTATTTAATGACAAATATCAAATGTACTCCAGAGTGTCTAATCTAAGAAGGAAAATCCAAGGCTAGAAATAGGGAATACATGAACCCTTGGATGCCACCATCAGTAGATACTATTCACTCTTACATCACTGCCCTAGGCATGGTTATTCTCAGAGGGAACAACTTCACCACATCATAGATGGGCTCAGAGCAGAAACTAGAAAAGCCCTTAGGATGTATGCCCAAGGAAGATTGTTGGAACTAAGAGCTCATCAAATCCAAAGGCTAATTGAGCAGGTAGCAAAAGAAGAAGGTGAGCTACAAAAAAGGAAAAGTGCAGAAGAGTATAATAGGGTTCATCAAAAAACAAGAGGTTCGATTTTGTGATGAAGACGAGTCACCACTCAATGAAGTCGTGAATAGGAAAACCTTATCCATTCAAAAGTCTATTTCTGATATTTCAGCAAAGGTTGACAAGTTATGGAACTCTTTGGATGAAAAATTTCAAACCACTATGAAGATTGCTGAAGAATCTAAAGAGAAAAATAGTGATCATAACCGTAGAAGGCATAAAGAAGCTAAACGTGCCTACCAAAGAAGTAAGGATAAAGCTGCTACCATAGAGGAAGTTGTGGAGACTGACTTTGATGATGAAACTGATTGTGAATTCTATTAATACAAACATCCAAAGGGATGTTACCCTGTGATGTCACACTTGCAAGAGTCTAAGGTGTATCCATTGAACCCTTGATTAGCACGTAGGCAGGCACCTAGATGATTGCCTTATCCTCAAGGCAATCCAAGGAAATTTCACCAACAGCAACAAGCTTACTACCCAAGTAGAACTCCTCAACAACCTTATGAACAATACCAATAGTGGCACCAACCATAATCATGGGGAATGCCATTGCGAAGGCACCAGTACCCTTATAGGTAATTATATTCATACTAGTACTATGTTCAGCAACCCATATCTCCAAGAAGATCACTATTATCCTCCAGAGTACCACCAAACACATTCACCATTTTCTCAAGGGGAAAACCCATATCCATACCACCCTCTGCATCTATCTACACACATGCCTCCACCTTCAACCTAGTTACCTATTTTTCCATCCATGTAGGGTGAGATTCCTCCATAGCCACAACAAGGAAACACTACGAGGGCTATACATTCACAACCAGCTTTCTAGCCAAGAAGTCTAGACAAATGATCCAGAAAAAGACCTTTCTTCTGACCTAGTATTCCTCTTCAACCCTCACAATCTAGTTCAACTAATCATCATGCATCTCTAGCATCCTCATCCTCTACATCAAATACCTTTGAGTGCCCTTCAAACCAAGTGTCACCTAGGATTTGTAGTGTGATGCTAACTCATGTTGTTTCTAACTAGATCAAGGTTGGAAATCTTCCTACGAAAAGATCATATCCAAGAAGTCCAGTCATTTATCTACAGATTGCTAGACATAAGTCATGCAAGGCTCTTCTTGACTTTAGTTCTAGAGTTAATCTTATTTTCCATGACATGTACAAGGCTTGGAACCTTCCACCTCTCAAGAAGAGCAACATTCATCTAAAATTAGCAGAACAGTCAATTACTATTCCTCTAGGATTAGTAGAGGACATTGTGACCACAGTTTGTGGATGGGCTTATCTTGTTGATTTTCTAGTGATCAAGGTGGACAATTGTAAAAGTGACTTCCCCATCATTATGGGAAGATTTTGGTTAAGCACAATTGATGCACATATGGGTATAAGGGACCTATCTTTAGAAATATCCAAGGAAAATGAACTAGGTAAGATTGAGAAGAAGCATATTCCATGAATTGTGTATAGTGATAATGGGTGCAATTTCGTGCAATAGATTTGGTCTATTAAAAGTACACACATTAAAACATGCAATCAATGTGTACATAAAATCAATATTCAAAGGTGTCTATATGTAGCAACAAAAAAGCAGGAGGGAACCCAGTGGTTGATTGTTGACTCAAATAGTAGCACACTATGCATGGAACCAACTGAGAGCTTAACATGTGCTTATGTTGAAGGCATAGACAAAATTGAATAAGTTCATTCCCAAATCTCTGATGAAGATGATGATACCTATTGGGCAAAGTTGAAAATCCTTAATAACTCTAAGCATGAGCCCTTGGAACTAAAAATTGTACTAGTTGGTATAGAGTATGCATTCCTAAATAATGGTAAACTGGTCATAAATAATGCCAAACTTGCTCCTAAACAAAAAGAAAAGTTGTTGAAGATGATTAACAAGTGGCCAACAGCCTTTGCTTGGTTATATCTTAAGCTGATTGGAATTGATCCTAGGATATGTCAGCATCATATTTACACTGACCTAGCCATGAAGCCTAGAAGGTAGCTGTACAGGTAGTTGAACCCCAAATTGAAGCAAATCATCAAAGAGAAAATTGAATAACTCCTCAAGGTGGGGTTCATCTATCCAATCATAGATAGTGAGTGGGTTAGCCAACTTGTGATTGTGCTAAAGAAAGATGGAAAGTGGTGGGTCTACATTAACTTTAGGTTGTTGAATATGGAAATATTTAAAGATCATTTCCCTTTGCCATTTGTGGATTAAGTATTGGACACCATATATGGACATTGTTATTATAGCTTCTTAGATGGTTATAGTGGTTATAACCAAATCCAAATTGCACTAGAAGACCAAGCTAAGACAACATTCACGAGTTCTTGGGGGACTTTTGCATATTGTAAGATGCCATTTGGCCTGTACAATGCCCCTGCAACATTTCAACACTTGGTCCTTAGTATCTTCCAATAGCAAATTGGTAGTGGTGTTGAAGTCTTCATGGATGACTTTTCCACCTATGGAGCTACATTTGAGCAAGCCTTGGACTGACTTGAGAAAGTATTGAAGAGATGTGTAGAAACAAATCTACGACTCAACTAGAAAAAGAGCCATCTCATGGTCTAAGAAGGCATTATGCTAGGGCATTGAATTTCACAAAAATGGATTGAGGTAGACCCAGAAAAGATAAGGGTCATCCAAGGAATAACACGTCAACCAAAGACCATTAAAGATGTTTGGTCATTCCTTGGACACACTGGCTACTACCAAAGATTCATAGAGAATTTCTCTAAGATTGTAAAATCGTTGGTAGAGCTTACAAAGAAGAATGCACATTTCATTTGAACCAAGAAATGTGAATATGCATTCCAATAGTTAAAAGAGAAACTTGTAGAAACACCAATCCTACGAGCACCAAACTAGTCTAGACCCTTCCATATCATGATGGATGCATCTAACTATGTCTTGGGAGTAGTGCTAATGCAAATGGATGATAAGAAACATCCATACTACATGGGAGCATAGTTAAATTACACCATCATGGAGAAAGAGTTAATAACAATGGTGTATGCTTTGGAAAAGTTTAGGTGCTATGTGCTTGGTTACAAAGTATTTGTGCATACAGACCACATTGCAATCCACTTCCTCATGAATAAGCCAATAGTGAGCCCTTGTGTCATACAATGGCCTATGATCTTACAAGAATTTAATCTCATGATGGTAGATCAAAAAGGGACTAAGAATGTGGTCATTGACCACCTCTCTCACTTTAGATGAAATAATAAAGAGGAGAGCCTGCTCTCTGATCAGTTTCTAAATGAACTCCTCTTTACAGGAGTAATAAGTGAGCAAACACCTACAAAAGCAACATGGTACAATGGCATCCTCACCTATCTTCTCACTTAGGAGATGTCACAAGATTTGGATTTTAGAAAGAAGTAACAATTTCTTTATCAGGCTAAATACTTTATGGAAATCAATGACACCTTTACAAGGTGTGTGCTGATGGCCTAATTTGTTGGTGTAAAGCTGACAAAGATTAACTACGAGTGCTTCAAGATGCTCATGAAGGGCCTTGTAGAGGCCACTATGCAAGGAGATGCATGGCCATAAAAATCTTGATGGTAGGATACTATTGGCCTATAATATTTAGAGATGCCCATCTATTTGTCAAGTCTTGTAAATGTCGTCAATAAGATGGGGGGATGACTGCTTGCATGGAAGTTCCTCAATGGTGGATTTAACCACTAGAACCTTTTGACATATGGGGTGTTGACTTCATGGGTCCCATCACACCCATGTCCAATGGAAAAGCATATATTACAGTAGCAATTGACTACTACACAAAATAGGTAGAAGTAGCAACCGTTACTGATTGTACATCATCTACTACTACTAGATTCATACAACAAAATATTGTAAATAGGTTTGGAGTGCCACATTCATTAATTTTTGATAATAGAACTCATTTCATAGGTGCCACTTTTAGAAAGTTAATGTAACGCTTGGGGGCTGAACATAAATTAACAACACCTTACCACCCTCGAGCCAACAGTCAAGTTGAGGTAACCAACTGGGAGATCACAAAGATACTAATGTGGACCATTGGGAAGTATAGGAAAGATTGGAGTAAAAAACTTAACAATGCTTTATAGGCTTATCATTCAACTTGGAAACTTCATATTGGCTATTCTTCCTACGAGTTAGTGTACATGAAACTTCTAACACTCCTGATTCAATCTAAGCTTTGTACACTCTCAACAGCCTATGATATAAATCTTGACCTAAGTCTAGCACAGAAAGAAAGATTGATCAACTTGAACATGTTGCTATTTACTAATGATGGTTTGTGATTAATGTTGTGATTGTCGATGTCTAGTTTCTATTTTTGAATTCTAACGTTTGATGACTTTGACANGGACTTCTTACTATTCCATACTAACCACTAATATGAAGTCGAATAATTCTTTGCATGGTGTGGTTCCCATCCAAAAAAAATAGAAAAAAATGATGGGAATTCAAAGCACACCTTTTAGACACGAATAAGTCCTTGCATAGTGTGGTTCCCATTTCAAAAAAAAAACTTTGAGGATTTAAAGTACACCCCTTGGACAAATAAATAGGCTACAAGCACTAGTTATGGGACTAGAAAGACATGCACCTATGTCTAAAGGTCCCCTCTAACTAAGGCCTTATCTCTTACTTTCTACTTCTCTTTTCCTCTCTTTATGGAATGATGGTTGTCTTGTGGAAGCACTCTCGTGTCTCGAGTAGATGGATTAGTCTTAGAGTAATGATGCGAAGTCACTAAAAGTAGTTGGTTTTGGTCTAGACTGAGGATGGATCTTCCTAAGTCATTTTAAAAACAAATTCCACAATGGACTTCTTATGATCTTAATTTAGAACTCCATTCCACCTTCTCTATCATCCATCCATGCTACCATAACTCACCTCACTTTCGTGTTTTATGTTATGCTCTATGTCTTGATCTGATGTGTTGAAATTCTTGAGTAGATTCCTTTTGGTTGGTCCTTAACTTTTCATGATCATTAAATTAACTATGGGACCCATGGACTCCATAGTTGAGGTTATGCAAGGTTTAAAAAAAGAGCATGAGCCTACTATGGGAAGGACCCCCTTACATAGCTCTTGGTTTGGTTAGTTAGGGTTCTTTACCTCTAACATTACTACAATCCTATCTTTTGCATATTCCATTGAGTATTCTACTCAGTTCTTGTTAACCTTTTATCTCATTCATCCTTCGAATCAAATTTTCTTCATTTTTCCCAATTTATGAGCTTCAACACCCTCTTCTCATGTTTTCATACTATTCTTGGCCTTTGGAGCTTTTATTTGACCCTAATTTTATTCAAAAATTCCTTGTGTTTTGCAAGTTTAACCAAAGTCAAGGATGGTCAATAGCTGCGGGCCTTGTCAACGCAGTTGACCATGTCGACGAGGCCTTATCAATGCAGTGTATACATGCTATATATACCACCTTGTACTTAGGAATTTTTCATCATTTTCTCATAACACATGGGGAGTTTTTGTAATTTTTTACAGCCCAAACCCTTCCAAAGCCCATAACTTTCCAACTGTTTGTCCAAATCACTCTATTTTTTGACCCTACACTTACTAGAGGTAAGATATTTATCATGGGGATCACAAAAATTAAGGTTTCTGATGAAAATTATTCCAACTCCTGCAAAGGGTTAATAACCTTAATAACATATAAACATCAATTTTCTCAATCGTTAACCCTTCCAACAACCTTCTTGGCAATTTATTAATGATAATACATAAATAAATAATAATTGAAATAATCAAATCAGCCATAATTATAACTTATCCAAGTGGAACCATCCTTAAGAGATGAAGGTATCCCAATTTCTTTAAGGTTACATAATGATTGCTAATCCATGGTCTCATTGTAATTACAAATGGCACCAAAATAAAAGCACCTATAGGGAGGAGAACCCTCTCAACCATGGGAGAAGTAGCCTAGAGTTGGAAGGGGCCAACAAGAACAAGTCCAAGAACTACCAAAGGTAACCTATGTAATGAGACCTCTTCGTGAGGAGCCTGAAGTAAAATTTGTCTGATAGATTCTAGAAGAAGTGCTAACTAAATAATCATAATGAGGAGAAGTGCTTGGACTCACGCCAAGGCTTAAGGTCACTTTGGCTCAAGCTTGCCCAAACATCATCAGGTCTTGAGAGACCCCACAATCAATCCTTCAAGAAATCAACTTCAGCCCATTCCTTGAGAAAGCTCTAGTAGATGTCAAGACTCAACTGCAAACCTCTCCCATGTGGCCAGATTCTCTTAACATCCAGTGGGGAATGGTACATGGAAGAGACATATCTCTTCTGGAGTAATCAAAGGTTGGGGTCCATTGTAAAAATCAAGGATATTCAAGTGTCCTACTTAGTAGAAGCTATTGCACATGCACTTGGGTTTCCTGACACTAGAACACAGCTGGTAGAACTATACATGAAAGGTGATCCTCAAGCCAAGAGGGAGTGGACCCAATGATGCTATAGGGTTGACCATAAGGAGTACGTTGCACTCACACCAGTGGAGCAAATTTATTTCAAAATTACGACCTATCACCTTAATCCAATGGTGAGGCCAAGCAAGGTGGCTACTTTCTTCACTTAAGCATACATCGCTATAAGCAGGAAATTTCCTATCAACCTTTCACAACTGATCTACTTAGAGATCGAGAAGCGCTTCAAGGAAAATGAACATGGAAGGAAGACCCTTCCCTTTCCATGCCTCATCCAAAAACTTTGTAAAGGGCATGCATCATCTTCTACTTCAATGATACCATCAAGCATGCTCCTTTGGCCTCATGGTCTAAGATTGTGAAATAAAAGATGTTAACAATGACTCAAGAAGAGGAGTAGTTGCCACCACCACCCACTCAAGAAACAATTTCAGAGGCCCACATAGCCATTAAGCATCTACGCAAAATCAAAGAACAGCTCTTAAGCAAACAAGAGCAATGTGTAGTAACGAGTGGGGCAAATCCATTTGTGTATCGACTAGCAATGAGTCACCTAAATGAGATTGCCCGAACAGTTAGTTAAATGGAGAGGGGTTGTTGAATTTTCTCTGCCCAATGAACATAGCTACTCACAAGGTCAAATCCCAATGCTAAGGAGGTGATGGTGTCTTTATCACAATATGATTTATTCCCAGAAATCTCTAGGAATGCTATCACTTTCTCAGTGCATTTGGAGGAAGGCAAAGAGGCAACTGTCTTAGTGATGGAGCACCAAGGGAAGGAAGCAATAGCTAAAGTGGTTGCTGACCATGTTGCTGAAGCATTGAATGCACCCATGATGTCTATACCAGATGTAGCTATGTTTCAAGACATGCAAACGTCTATAGGCATAGTTAGCAAAAAGCTAAGCACAACCTAGCATGAAGAATTGCTGGAATGACTAGTGGAACCAGGCAACCAATTTCGGATATCTTTGATTTCCTAGAAGACATCATTGCAACCCAGTTGAAGTTGCTGAATGCAAGGGGAAATGCATTATTTTGGAGGGGCAACTTGAAATGGCCCAAGAATGAAATCAATGCTTGGCCATAGAGGTTGTTGGACTATGTGCCCAACTTGCAGATCTTGTTATCCTTAGCCTAGCAATAACAAGAGATGAAGCTTTCAAATAGCTTCAAGAATGATTCCAAAAGGTTGAGAAGGAGGCAATTACAACCATCTTTGACCAATTCATGGTAGAAGAAAAAACGTATGTAATTCAGAAGGACTTGGTGTATATGTGTAAGGAGAATGAGATCTTTACCACACGAAATTATCACTTGTGAAATGTTAATGCTCATAAGGACCAAATGTAGGAATTTATTTATCAATAGTAGAAGCAACTTACTAGGGTGAACATAGAATTGAGGAGATTCATCATAGAAGATCAAAATCTATCAATGGAGGAAGTGTGCGCCTTGCACCAAAAGTCTGCCATCAAGATCGCTGCTTGGAAGAATGAGGTCCTCAAGTTTGAAAAAGTGAAAAATCACTACAAAGACCATGTTGGTCTACAAAAGGAAGTTAATAAAAAACACATTCAGATGGCAAAGGTGAAATTGAATGAAACCCTCTAGTAACTCAAACAAGGAAGAGAAATGTGGCAACCCATTATTAATGGGATCGATGCCTACAACAAAGCAGAGATCTGCTTAAAGGAGTTGCAAATCAAAGAAATGACAAAATATATGGAGGTGGCCAATCTTTGATATGCAAATCTGGCAATGTTAACTACCAAACAACCATGGTTAGAGTTAGAGAAGCAAGTGACGAGCTTGTATTTGTTATACGAGACTGAGTTTAAGCACCACAAAGACACCAAGCAGAAGCTTAAGACTACAAATGCTAAACTTGAAGTTCTCAAAGCATGATTCACAGACCAATGATCAACTACTAAGAACCTAGCCAAATGGATGAATGACTACTAGGAGCTAAAGGACATAGTCAATGCATTTGACATTGAATGCAAACAATTCATTACTTGGTTTATCAAGGCGAAGGAGCTATTTCCAGCAATCCTGTGTCCCTAGGATGTGCCTGTTCCAACCCACATCGACAAAGCTGCATGGATGATGCATGATCCCAAAAGTAAGGAGGAGCAAATGAAAGCATTGTTGGATGCTTTGCACCTTCCACCTGAAGTTGCAACAGCAACAAGATAGCCACAGCCACCTTAACCACCGCTCGTGCATGAAGTTGGTGAAGGTCCCTTAGAGCCTTAAGAGCCACCACCACCTAGGATCATCTGATCTTCTCCACCACACTTCACATCATTAAGGAACATGCTATCTAATTTTGAAGAGTTGTGTCACGGTGTTCAATTTTGTGTCCTAAACACCATCATGTTTTCTACTATGTTAATTCGTATCGGGCACTCCTTTTTTGTAAAGTTAGTTAGCTTATTTTGTTTGAGAAAAGTTAGTCAATAATCCCATACCTTCCCAATTTTGTAAAAGAACTCAAGGAAAATTTTTTATTTAGTTGTGGGGGTATGATGAGTTGCAGCTTGACTAGCTATGTTGATAAGGCCTTGTTGACATGGCCTCATCGACAAGGCCTCGTCGATGCATTGTATCATGCATCGATGAGGTCTCGTCGATGCAGTGTCTATTTTCAGATATAAATATGCACCTACCAGTTGCATTTATAGCAATAAGAAATTGTATTTGCAGTAAAGCTCTTGCATTTTTTTCATTTGAAAGCTAGAATTTTCCTCTTAGGTGCCTGTAGTAGGAGTCATTGAGTGTACGGATCTTTATTCAAGTATTATTGTACCTAAGCATGATAGTGTGTGCGGTAATAAAGATGGGCTTTCTGATAAACCTTGCAGCACTTTGGATAGATTAGCTATTTCATTTATGCATTCAATATTTTTAATTATTTATTAAATGTTTCCAATTAATTATTGAATATTTTCTAGTTATTAAGTTAATGAGGCAAGTAAGCAAGATAGATTACACACATATGTACGAGCGCTTCAAGTGTAACACATATTCGCTTAATAATCCTAGTAGCAGATACATGGGTTTAGGATGTGTACAGAAAGTGGAATCAGATGCTTATGTTAGGACTAGTTAAATGCTAAGTAATTAGTTAATTTAAACTAGTTAATCCAATTCCTTTTATCTACATTTTGAACACCAAACTATAAAACACAAAATGATAAAAATCAGATACCTCGATTACACTTAACCATACCAACGTACATCATAGGTGTAATTGGGAAGACAATAATTAACCTTAAGGCAAAGATTCACCTCCTAAAAGACTTGTGCACTGGAACAGATGAAGTCCACAAAATTCGACTAGATCGTGCATGAACGCTTTGTGATTCATATGGTTAGACGTAGGGGTACCTCGCCGCTCATAAACTATATATAGAATCAGTCTTCCAATTTTTTGACAATGTAGGGCAATTTTCGCATTATTAAAACTACATATTGCTTTATTCCTTTGTATTTTATTGGAAAATCAACAAAAATATGTACAAGAAAAATGATGAAAATTATAGAAAAATGAGAAGAATGGAAAAATGAAGAATGAATTTAAAAAATATTAAAGAATATAAAATGATTAAGAAATGAGAAACGTATAAAAGAATAGAAAAGATACCAAGAATGTGGAAAAGTAGTAAGAAAAGAAAAAGAAAACTTCAATGCCTAAGTGTCACATAGGACACCTCCACAACTATTATTAAAAATAGTTAACCGGAAGATGGAATAGGTTGAAGATGGTTTGATGGACAAGGTGGAATCCATAAAGGAGTTGGGATGTTCGTAGAGTGGTTTGACTTGTTGAATATTGACTAGGATAAGCTTGTGTGGACTAGTTGGGTGATAAATTTGCATGGCAACTGATTGGTATGTTAAGTGAACAATGTAGGGTCCTTTTCACAAGGTTTGGAACTTAGAATTTTGTGGCACATGACTAGGATTGTAGTAAAGGACTTTATCGCTCAGCTGTATTGACACTTGTCGTATTCTTATGTCATGCCTACATTTGGATTATTTCTTATGTATCTCATTACTCATTAAAGCTACAAGTCTATTTTCCTCTAGAAGGTTAAGGTTCATAAGATGTTCTTTTTTAGCTAATTTTAGGTCTAGGTCAAGTTTACTAGTAGTAGCTAAGGTTTGTAGCTCCGCTTAGATTGGTCGTGTGGGAAGTTTTTCATAAACTAGCTCATAACACAAGTATCCTATTAGGATTTTCCATGTAGATCTATATGTCCATAGAGCATCATTCAAGTTAGTGCTCCAATCCTTTTGAAATCAACTAACTATTTAATATTTTAGTAATTTCTCAATTAGACACTTCTACTTGACCATTTGCTTGGGGATGCCATGGTGTAGTTAGTTTGTGGTTCACCCCAAGTTGTTGCATTAGCTTCTTGAACGTAGCTCTTGTGAAATGTGTTAAATTGTTAGATATGAGCATGTGTGGTGATCCAATCCTTTTTACTAAGTGTTATTAAAAGAATTTAGTAGTTTTTTTAAGCTATGCAATCTTTGACTATAGCTACTTCTGCCCACTTTGTGTAATAATCAACTATCACTATAATATATGATTTCTTGTTGGACATTAGTGTAATGGACCACATAAAATGAATTCTCCAAATGTTTAATGCTTTCTAATGGCTAGATCCATTGGTGTAGCCCTTCATTTCTTACCATTATTCCCTTGTCATGTCAGCATCTTTCACAAGACTAAGTGAATTTGTGTGCATTCCTGGATATGGTAGGCCAAAAATAGCCTACCATCATAAGCTTTAGTGCTGTTATAAGTGACCACCACATGGTTCCTCATGTGCATCTTGTAAGATTCTTTACTAGTTCTGTTCTAGAACACATCATCTAACTAATCCATCAACATAGATCTTGTAAGAATTTCCATATACTCTTTAACTCTATGGAGGAATTGCTCCTTTTTTTTCTTATTCCACTTAACAGGAAGCTTTTGTATGGTATGATAAGTCATGTAGTCAATAATCAATGATTTTTCTATTAAGTTAACATCCATTTTTATCTTTGTAAACAAATTTTCACCGGGAAATTGGTCTAATAATGGTTCATCTTGTTTATGTGGTTTCCATCTTATTCTTGACAAATGATCTACTAAAATGTTTTTAGTTCCTTTCTTGTTTATCATTGTGATGTCAAACTCTTGTCACCCTTGAACTAATCACTAGTTTTTTCATTAAAAACCTGATGGCACTATTATCCCTATGCATGTAAATAGGATATTCGAGAACATAATGTCTAAATTTTTCAAGTGCATACACCATGGCCATAAGCTCCTTTTTTGTAGTGGTGTAGTTGAGTTGTGCTCCAGTGATGCTTCAACTGGCATAGTGTATGTAATATGGTCTTTTCTAATCATTGAGCTAAGTAAGTGCTAAACCTAGTGCATAGTTGAAACATTTATCATAATGTGGAAGGGCTCAGACCAATCTGGAGCTTGAAGGATTGGTGTTTCAATCAGCTTCTACTTTAATGTCTCAAATGCCTTCTCATAGTGTTCTATCTATTTGAATGATGCATTTTCTTTGTTAATTCCACTAGTGACTTTGCTATATTTGAAAAATTTTCAATGAATCTTCTGTAGAATCCTATATGGCTAAGAAATGATCAAATATCCTTAATGGTCTGTGGCCTTAGGGTGATAGTTTGAATGACTCTTATTTTTTCCAAATCTACCTTTGTTCCCTTTTAAGATACTTTATGTCCCATAACAATACTATCTTGGATCATAAATTGGCTCTTTTGCCAATTGAGCTTTAAATTAGTTTCAACACATCTTTTCAAAACCTTCTCTAGTCAGTTCAATGCTTGTTTGAAGTTTAGCCCATAAATGGAAAAATCTTCCATGAATACCTCTACTCCATTACCAATCTATTTTTGGAAGATGCTTAGTACTAGTATTTGGAAAGTAGTAGGAGCATTACACAAGCCAAAAGAAATATTCTTATAGGCATATGTCCCTCATGGATTTGTGAATGTGGTCTTCTCTTGATCTTTTGATGCAATGCGAATTTGATTATACCTGCAATACCAATTGAGGAAACTATAGTACTGGTATCCTGCAATGGTGTCAAGGACTTGATTAACAAAGGGTAGAGGAAAGTGGTCCTTGAATGTTGTTGAATTCAACAACCAGAAGTTAATGTAGACCCTCCACTTACCACCTTTATTTGGGACAATGACTAAGGGACTGATCCATTCATTATCTACTATAGGATAGATAAATCCTACTTTAAATAGTTTCTCTAATTCTTGTTTTATGACTTCTTTGAGTTTAGGATTCAATCTTATTTAATAATGATAGCAAGTTTTGATAGTTGGATCTATGTAGATTTAGTGCTAGCATATACGTGGATTTATTCCTGTTATTTCATCATAGGACCATGCGAAATGTTGTTGGCCATTTATTCACAACTTCTAATAATCTTCTCTTTTACTCTTTATCAAGATTAACATTCATAATTACTGGTTTCTTATTATTCAAAAAGGTAGATTCTAGTACATTTGGTAGGGCTTTTAGTTCTAAGGGTTATGGTTCATACTTATTTGGAATTTCTAGTTGTTCCCACTCGATGTCTTCTTATTGATGTGAGTGTACATAGGCATGTTTCTTTCTTCACTACTCTAACTCATTAGCTTCTTTAACATAGGCACTTATATGTTGATTAGATGATTTCATGTACATTTTATACTTTTTCTCTTTTTCAGTAATCAACCATTAAGTGCCTTCTTGTTTGGTGGCTGCTGCATACAGACATTACTAAACACACATATCTTTTATACATTGATTACATGTTGTATTGACTTCTTGTTTGATGACCTAGATTTTCTACATGCAATTTCACCTGTTATCATTATATGTGATACATGAAAGTCAATGTCTCTGTATGATTTTGTCCCCATCCTCCTTAGAAATTTCCAAGGACAAGTCTCTAATTCTTAGTGTAGCATCCACAATGCTAAGCCATGCTCTTTTCATAATTATAGGGAATTCTCCCTTGTTTTTCCTTATGTGTATGACAAGAAAATTAATAGGGTAGGACTAACCATTCATGGTGGTAATGATATCATCCACCTGTCCAAATGGAATGGTGATTGACTAGTCTGCAAGCTCTAATTAGATGTCACACTTCTTTAGTGGAGGAAAATTCCAAGCTTTGTACATATCTTGTGAAATTAGGTTTACTCATGACCCAGAATCTAGTAGAGCTTTGCATGATTTATGACCTGCTATTTGGAGATATACTAAGGGACTTCCAGGATCTATTCTTTTCTTGGGAAGTACTCCTGCCTTGATCTAGTACATGACAGTTTGAGTGATCATGACAGTGGTCAAATTCAAATCTGTAGAATGTGAAAGCCTAATATTCCCTTAAAAAGTATGTGTGGATGGGGTTATTGTGGGTGAAGTTTCCATTCTTTAAATCTTTTCTAGACTTGTTTTGAAAAATGGATGTTTCTTAGGTCTAGGTTCATTCATTATCACCTCCTCTTGTGTATGTACTACCTTGGTAGAATTCTTTTGCTACAATTGTGTTGGCAATTCTCCTTACATAATTGGTGGTGTTACTGGTGGTAGAGAATTAGGAGGTTGAATTGATGAACCAACTATTGGTTGTTGTGCTTAAGGATTGGGATCCATTTGTGGAGGAGTGGATCTATGATATTTTGGTGGATAGTAGTGAGAGGAAGTATGGATTGAAGCATTTCCTAGAGATATTGGATGTTGAATGTAATATCCATAATGATCAGATAGCCTATATGGATATTGCTACCTCAATGGTGGCATTCCCCATGCTTTTGGTTATTTCCACTACTACTAGTATTGCTCTAGTGGCTAAGAATAGGCTCCACTTGGATAGTATGAAAATTGGAAGGGTTGTTTAAGATTATCATGTGGGTAAGATAATCATTTTGACATCTGCTTCTTGACAAATCTCAAGTTAAGTATATATGCCTTGGACTCTTACAAGTTGGCCATGACAAGAAAAACTCCCTTAGGATGTTCATATTGGCACACTGTGTATCCTTTTTCATCTTCTAAACTGTAGTTTGTAAGTTCCTCAACTACAACAACTTTTCCTTTATGTTTGTGATTCTCTTATCTGTTATCTCTTCTTTTCTTTGTTCCTCTTTAGTGCTTGTTCAGTCTTCTCCTCCACTATCTTAAGTGTAGCAGCAAATTTCTCATCTCTTGAGTCCCATATTTTCTCTACCTTTGTTGCAATGTCATTAACTAATTTTTGAATTGGTAGAGTCTTCTTTTGAATGACATCCTCTAAAGTTTCATCTTCTTTTCTATCGCACATTCTAACATCTCTTTACCTTATTACAAAATCTTGGTTGTATTCCATAGTTGATTCCCTTTTCTTCAATTCTCCTTCTTCTTTGGTCACTTGGTCTATCAATATTTGAATTTAATGGGCTTTCATTTTTGATAATCTTCCTTGGGCCTATACGCTAAGCGTTTCTCTAGTCTTATTCCTTAATCCATCAATAATATGGCTTTGTTGTTCTCTTTGTGAAAATCCATGGTCTGGGCATCTATGCACTAAAGAATAATATATGCCCATTATCACGTCAAGGGATTCATGTGTCCCTTACTTCCATCTTTGGATTTATTTCCTTAAATTAGATACTCTTAAATAGGTTTGATACTTATCATTAAAGAGCTCTAGCATGGTACTCCATCTTCAAATCAAATCTAGTTCTAAGGATCAATACCAACCTTCTACTTCCTTGATGAGGGTCCTGGAAAACAACTTTAACTTTTGCCAATCATTCTCAATACTTAAAAGGGCATAAACATCATGGAATGCTTGAAGATGGTGTTATGGATCTGCATTATATTCACCTTTTTGGGAATATTATTCATGTCTAGTCTCTTGATGCGACTATCCCTTACGGGCTTGGTAGGGATGTACATTACTTCTCTAATGTTAATCTATTGCAAGTGGCTAGTAGGGATTCTTCATGATTGATGAGTTTATAGGCTCCATTGTAGTTGTGATCCCTTCGATTCTCACAGTGTTGTTCCTTTTCTTCATGCTTGATTCTGTCTCTTTGTTGTTCATAATCATCATCTTCTTCTTCATGATAGCTTCTTTGATATTCATGTCTCTCATGATCCCTATGTCTTTCCCTGTCATAGTCTATGGATCTTCGTTCCCTCTTATCAGATTCTACTGATCATTATGAGGAAGTAGTTGAGGAATGGTACTGGCTGGTTCTCCTTCTGTGACTCTATAATTCATTCTCTTATGGTTTTGTAGAAGCTCTAGGCCTTGAGCTCTACCTATGTTTAGAGTCTTTTGCATCTCTCCTAGGTATTTTCATGAGGACCAAATGAAATCGTATTTTGGCAAGTTCCTCTAGATGAATGATAGGCATCTGTAAATGGGATTCATAAGTTTTGATGAAGTTTCTCCATTATGAATGTATCATCATTTATTTATTCTAGGACAACATTATGGATTACTTTCTTTCCTTTAGTGTTCACATGTCTTATCTCCATGGCAGCATCCCTTTTTACTTGCACTTCTGTGGGTTGATATAGCCTAGTCATGTGTTTAGTAACATGATATTCTTCTTGTGCATGGCCAAGGTTCAACCTCATTAAGATTACCTATAGCATTGATGGTGCTGAATGTTCAAAAAGTAAAACTATGTTGCCATGCAAATCTCTCCACCTTAGCTATTCATCCTAGTGGAAGATAAATGTGAAGTGAGGATAATAGGGATCTATATGAGCATAAGAAATTCTAGTTTACATGGGCACACTTTAATCTTCATTATCATGTTTTTTGTCATGACTCCTTTGAGTTTCTTTGGTAGGTGATGACATTTTCTTAAGTGTTGAAGCCATGTTATATGTTGGATGCTCTTAAGTATGTGTGTGTGTGTTAAGATAGTGATTAAAAATGTGTAGGATCAACTTTGGGATTCTTGATACAACTTACTCTATAAGATCAACTACTAAGCAAACATTAATACATCCCAACTAATGGCACCAATGATGAGTGGTAGGGTATTCCAAAACTCCACCATACAAGTCATGAGTGCACATGTGTGAAAAGATCATAATTTGTGGATGGACAATGTAAGTGTGCTAGAAGTTGATAATCAGTTCATGATCATTATCTTCCCACTTCAAGTTAGCGAAGTGCAAGTGTATGGTTTAACTCTAAGGCATATGATATCTTGATGTTGTTGGCTTGTGTTACTCCTAAGTGCAACCATAATGAAAATGAGAATAAGGTCTAAATCTAAGTGATAACATAAATGTAAATCTACTCTATCCTATGGTAATGAGTAGCCATTCTTGACTTGTCGTACACGTCTTGGGCTCATGTAACCATTACTAGGTTACCAAGTATTATGCCACTAAGTGAGCCAAGCAATAACACTACTAGGATTGCAAATAATTACACTTATATGCTTAAAACCAGTTGTACTCATTTTGCCTTACTAAGTAATGAAATTAGATAAGTAAAATAAAGAAACTAAGTAGATGCTACAATGATGATAAGTAATCTCAATCTTTATTGCTATGCATGAATTATGTCCAAGTACAACCCACTTGAATAAAATATTTTGTTCAACTGCTCAACACCACACTACAGTCATTCACTCTATCACTAAGTGTAAACCACGCAAACAAATTGCAAGAGTTTTCCTATGATTGGAATGAAAGTTTTTCATTTGTGCAACTAAGTGTTGGTATTTGTAAGGGTGACCAAGACCCACTACATCACATCAAAGATGACATATATAGAGCTATGATGTAGATACAATATTCTAGATGTGATATTATAGACACAACATCATGGCTCATCAAAAATAGGTTTTAGCAACACTCAAATGATTTTTTGTAATGCAACACTTAAGTCTATTAGTCATTCTTATACTTCACCAATTTTTTAAATAACTTGATCCCAATTTTGTTGACTTAAGGATGAGTTTTTAGTTAGTCATATGAGTATGATGAATATTAGTGTTTTGGAGCATGTCAATGCAACAACATTAATGCATCAACATTAACGTAGTCCTTACTTTGTCAACACATCAGTATTGATGTAAGCATCATAAATGCCTATATAAATGGGTGTACCCATTGCATTTATGGTACTATTTGATCATTCCCTTAGCTAGACTCTTATAGTTTTATTGTATGAATGTTATAATTCTTCCACTAAGTGCCTGCAACTTTGATTGCATGGATTGTACGAAGTTTTATTCGAGTGCTTCATGTATCTAGACACACTTGCATGAAAAAAATAAAACCAAGATCTATTCTATCCATTATAGCACTTGACTTCATATTTTAATCTTTTATATTATAATTTACTTTAACTATTCTCTGACTCTTCACGCACTTAGTTAAATGTTTTACTTCATTGCACTTAAAGTAATTCATGTGAATATGACCAACTTTGAGCATAAACATATTAACATTTAGTAATTCTAGTAGTGGATACGTAGTAATCCACCAACATTAATGCATATTCAGGATGTGTATGACAAGTTGGGAATAGATGTTCTATACCTAGGTTGGATTAGATTCATTATTTAATTAAATTAATACTTTTATATTTTAATTTTTAAATACTTCAATGATAAATTTTGATCATGTATCTCATTCACTCTTAACCATACAACTTGGGAAGATAATAATCAATGACTCAGTGCTTAATTATCTAAGACATCCAACTATTCTAATCCACAATGGGTTAGTTCAAGATTTATAAGTGAGACATAGGTACAACCTAAGATTTATAGAAGTTTATAACTCAACGCTGCCTAGTAGAATTGAACCTATGACTTGGGGTTACTAGGCTAAGACCTGTGCCACTAGGCTAACACCTCATTCTTAATTAAGGAAATGTTGAAGTTTCTTAGTCAAGATTCATACCACTAGGTTAACATCTCACTATTATTGCAAATGATAACACAACTCTATTTACAAACTTGTTACCTTATATATATGAAGTTGTGAGTTCAATCATGCTTAAAATTTCATTATAATCTATTTTTATTTGTTGAAACCTTGTTTCTTTTCTTTTCTTTTTTTACTAATTTTTTCATTTAACTTTTTTTTTTATCTTTCATTTATTTTTTAATTTTTAAAAAATAACGGTTTAATTTTTTATATAATTATTTATTATAAAAGGATAATCACCTTGAGCATCAATGCTCAATCCACCAAGCAAGGTCTTGGGAGGATTAGTGAATGAGTAAAAGGATAATCTCTTGGAGTAAAAGTGCTTAAGCTTAAACCCACGTCTTTCGACTTGAGAAACAAACACTTTACCATCCCTCCAAATGAAAATCTCTCTAAATTAATTATTATATTTATTTTAATTATTCTTATTAATAATGAGGTGTTTGCCTAGAGGTAAGTGATGAGCGACGAGGTACCCCTACGCTCAACCATACGAATGTAAGCGTTTCACACACGATCCAATTGAATTCTAAGGACTAAGTGCCTATGCACCTTTGTGGAACAAGAATGGGTTGGTTGATCGTTGTTTTCCCAAGCTTACCTGTATGTCATGATTGTATGGTTAAGTAAGCTTGAGGCATATGATTTTTATAGCCTTTATGTTTTTATGTCTTGCTGCTAATAAGGGAGGAGAGAGAGACAACTAAGTGACTAATTTAACTTAACTACTAATTAATTAGGCTTTAACTAATCCTAACACCAGTATTTATTCTCACTTGTCGTACACATCCTGAACTAGTGCAACACTACTGAGATTACCAAACGCTAATCAATACTGGGTTACCAAGTGTTACACGCATGCTTGAAGTGATCGTACTGAGTGTAATTTAATGATTTGCTTAATTGATCAAAATAAATTGTTGTGCTAATAATAGAAATGTAAAGTGCATAAAATAAAATAAATGCATAAGAAAATAAAATAAAATAAATGTGTAAGAAAACAAATCTCAAGTGTTGTAAGGATGAATCAAAGAGCTCATCTTTATTACTGTATACAAGGTGTGCTCAAGTACACAATGCTCGAATAAAGATTCATCCACACTTCGACCTGCTGCAGGCACTTGGAAAATACTCTAACCTTCAAACAGACTACAAGAGTTTTGCTACTTGACTGCTACCAGACTTCTTTTTAATTGTGCACCAGGGCACTATATTTATAGACTTGGGAGCAACTACTCTAATAATTAGAGAAACTGCTCTAATAATTAGAATAACTACTCTAATAATAACCACTCTAATAATTAAAGTAAATGCTCCAATAATAACTACTCTAATTATTAGACTAACCACTCTCATCATACAGCCATGACTGAATGAAAACTCATCCTCGAGTTCCTTACAAAATATTGAGAAGGTATGGGATTATTGACTAATTGACAACAGACGATGGAATGGGATGACATACTCAACGTGCCCAATGAATGAATCAATAAGCATATTACAACATTAGTGTTCATGATCATTGTGGTAAACACTTGTACATAAATGACATCCAAGCCTTATTTGGCAGCTTGAAGAGAAAGAGAGAGAAAGAAGATGAAGCATGTTGCTACCAAAGCTAAGATTACGCCTTCCGTTGTTTATCCACAGCCATGCCACTGGATTTGCTCCTTTCATAAATGCTCTAGTTCTGGTCCATCCTGAGTGCTTCCTCCAAGCCTAGTCCATTTTTTGTATGATCACCATTTGCACACACAACACAATCACAAATGAGTAAGGATAGATAATCCACAATGCAGTTGATACCTTGCCTCGATATGAAACTCATTGGCTGAGTTGTGGTTATGGCAAAAACTAGTTCAGAGATTTATCACTGGAAACTACCCAAGGTGTAGGGGTTAGGCAACTAGTAAAATGGAAAAAATTGAAAAATTTATGTTAGGGCCCCCACAGCTAAGAGCAAACCTCTGGTAGCTATAAGATGGAAAAATATGAAAAACAAGAAAGATGGGAAAAAATAACAACGACAACGTCAATAAAATGAATGTCATGGATGGGGATGAAACAAGAGATGATTAATTGTAGGAAATGTTTAAGGAAAAGAAGTTAATAATTACACCAAAAAGGAATGCCAGTGGGTCCTGCCCAAAGCAAGCTCATGCTTTTTATGCCCTGACAAACTCACAAACCAAAGAGTCTGTAGGCTCTAGGAATGTCATTTGGAAGCAAGAGTTAAAAACTTACCCACAAGAATTCACCAAAGAAAAAGAATGTGTCAACCTAGAACAAACTAATGATAAAACTGGCAATGAGGTGGAAAATGGGAAGAAATATGGAGAGGAGAGAATGGAATGGAATCCCAAGAATAAGGTTGTGTAAAGTCCCTTGTGTATTTTATGGTTAATGTGACTAATTAGAACTCATCCCAAATCCAGACTCAAACAAACCACATCCAGTGACCTCGCATCAACACACTTGACCAATCCATCGACTTGAAGCAACAAGAATGCTTCCACAAAGAGTCACCACCATTCTGAGGAAAGCGAGATGGAGAAGCAGGAAGTGATAAAGGGCCTTAGTTAGAGGAAACCTTCAGGCATGGGTAACATGTCCTTCTAGTTCCATAACCAGTGCATGTAGCCCATATTGCTTTATTATGTCTAAGGGGTGTGCTTTGAATTCTTACCTTTTTCTCTTTTTTCTCTTTTTTTTTACATGAGAACCACACCATGCAAAGACTTATTTTATTCACTCAGCTTCCTGATTTTTGAACAATGTCAGAATGGCAGAAAACCCAAGAAAATGCATCCAAGCACCCAAGAGAATGACCAGCACAAATGCATTGAATCCTCTTGAAGTCACACCCTTTTCATCCTTTGAGTCTTTTCTTGGTTTGAAAATTACCCAGCCAGCAATTCATTAAAAGTTTACTTAGAAAAAAGGGATTGTACAATTCCAAGCCAAAGGAGACCATAGAGTTGTATGGATGAGTGGACGGTGTGGACTCATTGCCTATTTTACCAAAAGAAACATACCTTAATATTAGCATCATAATTCAAAGGTAAAAACCAAACATTAGTAATCAATATGACATAATTCAATCGACAATCATGAGCACTTATTGGATGATGAATAAAAGCAATCAAGCAAACAAANCGATTGAATTATGTCATATTGATTACTAATGTTTGGTTTTTACCTTTGAATTATGATGCTAATATTAAGGTATGTTTCTTTTGGTAAAATAGGCAATGAGTCCACACCGTCCACTCATCCATACAACTCTATGGTCTCCTTTGGCTTGGAATTGTACANATGACTGAGTTGGAAGGAGGAGATCCGAAATAGTGAGCAAGGTTGTCCACTAACAGACGTAGCATATGTACTGACTATCCTAAGCTTATGAAAAGGTTTGGTTTGTTGCATGTTGACCAAAAATTTCTTGTTTGGGCTCTCAAGTTTGTATATTGTCATGGCCCCTGAAGAAAAAGTTACATAAATAATATAAGGTCCTTCCCACAGTGTTTGAAATTTAGTACGTTGTGGCACATGTGTGGGATTCCAGTAGAGACCCTTATCTCCTGGTTGATATTTAACTTTTCTAATTCTTAGGTCATGACGTTGCTTATTAAAGGCCTTGTGCAATTTGTTAGATGACAGGGCAGCTAGTCAGTTTTCATCTAGAAAATTAAGGGTTATTAACCGTTGTTTCTATGCTAGGTCGAGGTCAAGGTTGAGATCACATGTCATGGATAGTGTACGTAACTCAATTTGAATGGAAAGCATTGGTAATTTACTATACACTAACTCATAGGGAGAGTAGCTTGTAGGGAGTTTCCATATGGAGCAGTATGCCCAAAGAGCATCGTTCAGTTTAGTGCTCTAGTCTCGCCTAAACTTGCTAATAGTTCTTGTCAATATTTTCATAAACTCCCTGTTGGTGACTTTGGCTTGATCGTTCACTTGGGGGTGGTATGGTGTTGTCAGTTTGTGTTCAACCCCTAAGCATTGCATTAATTCTTGAAAAGTTACACCTATGAAGTGCGTACCATTATTTGAAATAAGTGCATGTGGCACACCAAACCTGTTTATGATTTGTTGTTGAACAAATTGTGTAGCTATAGATGATGTACAATCCTTAACAGTAACTACTTTTGCCCATTTTGTTAGGTAATCAATGACAACAATAATATAAGCTTTTTCATTGGACATTGGTGTAATTGGCCCCATAAAATCAATTCCCCAAATGTCAAAGGGTTCTAACAGTTGAATCCATTGTTGCAAACCCTCCATTCTAGCAGTCATTCCCCCATCATGTTAATAGCACTCACAAGATTGGACAAAACGATGGGCATCTTTAAATAATGTAGGCCAATAATATCCTACAAGCAAGATCTTGATGGTTGTTTGTCTTCCAGCATAATGACCCCCACAAGGACCCTCATGAGCATCTTGGAGAACTCGTAGTTGATCTATATTGGGAACACACCATCAAACCAAGCCATCGAGACACACTTTGTAAAGTTGCCTATTGATCTCCATAAAGTACTTGGCTGGGTGAAGAAACTATTGTTTCTTCTTAAGGTTTAACTCTTGTGGTGTTTGTTGGGTGAGGAGATAGGTAAAAATGCTACTGTACTAGTTTGTCTTTGTGGGTGATTGATTATTTACTACACCAGCAAAGAGGAATTCATAAGGAAAATGATCAAAAATTGGATACTCATCCTCTTTGTTGTCCCATCGCAACTGAGATAAATGATCAGCAACTACGTTCTCGGTGCCTTTACAATCGATCCTCATAAGATCGAACTCTTGTAAGATTACAAGCCATCGTATCATACGAGAACTTACCATTAGCTTATTTATGAGGAGCCTTATTGCACTATGATTTGTATGTATATATACTTCATATCCCAATACATAGTGTTTAAACTTTTCTAGTGCAAACACTACAGCCATTAATTCTTTCTTTGTGGTAGTGTAGTTAAGTTGTGCACCAGCAATACTTCTACTTGCATAGTGGATGTAATAAGGACACTTCTAGTCATCTAGCTGTGTAAGTACGGCTCCTAAAGCATAGTTGGACGTGTCAATCATGATATGGAATGGTTTGGACTAGTCAAGAGCTTGTAGAATGGGTGTTTCTACTAGCTGCTGTTTCAGAGTTTGGAAAGCTAATTCTCATTCCTTGGTCCACTTGAAAGGTATGTCCTTTTTTGTTAATTCCACCAATGGTTTGGCAACCTTTGAAAAATTCTCAATAAATCTCCTACAGTAGCCAATATGTCTAAGGAATGACCAAATATCTTTGACAGTTTTCGGTTGATGGGTAATTCCTTGGATAATTTTGATTTTCTCGGGGTCTACCTCTAGCCCTATGTGTGAGATTTTGTGCCCTAATACTACGCCTTCTTAGACCATCAAATGGCTTTTCTGCCAGTTGAGCCTCAAATTGGTTTCTACACATCTTTTTAACACTTGCTCCAATCGGTCCAAGGCTTGATCAAAGTTTTCTCCATAAGTGGAGAACTTGTCCATAAAGACCTCCACGCCATTCCCTATTTGCTGTTGGAATATGCTTGGAACTAGTCGTTGAAATGTTGTAGAGGCATTGCACAAGCCAAACGACATCTGTTTGTATGTGAACGTTCCCCAAGGACTGGTGAATGTAGTCTTGGCTTAGTCTTCCAGGGCTATTTGTATTTGGTTATATCTGCTATATCCATCTAGAAAACTGTAATAGCGATGCCCTGCAATGGTGTCTAAGACTTGGTTGACAAATGACAATGGAAAGTGATCTTTGAATGTTGCCACATTTAGTAGCCTGAAATCTATGCACACCCTCCATTTACCTCCCTTTTTAGGCACAATAACTAAGGGGCTAACCCATTCGCTATCAGCAATGGAGTATATAAACCCAACCTTAAGAAGCTATTTGATTTCTTCCTTAACTACTTGCTTTAGCTTAGGGTTCAATCGCCTATGTGGTTGTCTTCTAGGCTTCATGGAGGGGTTAGTGTAAATTCTATATTGGCATATCCTAGGATCTATTCCAATTAATTTGGGATATAACCAAGCGAAGGCTTCTGACCATTTATTTATTACCTTCAACAGTTCTTCTTTTTGTTGAGGAGCAAGCTTAGCATTGATAATTACTGATTTTCCATTTTTAAGGAATGTGTATTCCATATCAGTGGCCAATGGTTTCAATTCGAGGGGCTCCTGCTTAAAATTCTTAGGGATTTCCAACTTCCCCTAGTCGATATTTTCAAGGTTGGAACTTGGAAGTTGGCGGTGGACTTGCTCTAATGCATCTATGCTATCGATGTAAGCACAAGTCAAACCCTTAGTTGGTTTAATGCATATGAGTGAATTGCTTTCTTGATCAGCTGTTAGCCACTGGGTCTCTTCCTGTCATGTGGCTACTGCATACAAGCATCTTTGTATGTTAATCACTTGTGCACACTGATTGCATACATGCAATGCTAAAATTTACATAAACCATGACCTCTGCACACAATTACACCCTATGTCACTGTATGCGATGTACGAAACTTTCTTTTTCTCGATCTTTCTGAATGTATTTTCCTTTGATATTTCTATGGAAAGATCATGGATTCCTAGACATGCATCGATGGTGCTTAGCCATGCTCTTCCCATTTTGATTGGGAAGTCCCCCTTACCATTGTTTACCTGAATCACTAGGAAGTCAGCTGGATACAACCATCCACAAATAGTGGTAATAATGTCTTCCACCAGTCCCAATGGGATAGTGATGGACTGGTCGGTCAACTCTAGATGGATGTTGCTCTTTTTCAATGAAGGCAGGTTCCAAGCCTTGTACATTTCTTGAGAAATCAAGTTGACATCGGAACTTGAATCCAAAAGAGCCTTGCACGGTGCATTTCCAGTGATTTGTAAGTATATCAGAGGACTTCCAAGATCAGAGAATTTCTTGGAAAGGTGGCCAGCTTTAATCCAATTGGTGACAACATGTGTTAGCATGACCGTATGCATTGAGTGCAGTGATTGGATTGAAAGGGGCTCTGAATTTTTGATGGATACTGAGGCATCTAAGGAATTAGCCGCTTGTGATTGCAAGGGCTTGGTTGGACTGTTGGTTCTAAAGAAATGTCTTTTCTTCATGTGGTTGTTGAAACCAATAGTAGGTTGAGAGTTAATAGCCCTTGTGGTGTTATGTTGCTATGACTGGGTAGGGATTTCACCTTGCATTGTGGGAGCAGGTGGTAGTGGAGCTATTGGTGAAAGAGATGCGAATAGATGAGAAGGATGATATGCTTGTAGAATATTACCTCTAGAAGAGGGAGTTCCATAATACTCGTGGGCTTGGTAGTCAAGTTAAGGAGTGATGTAACTAGTAGAGTCATGTGGGGAGATTGGCTACTGCACGTAATATCCATACGGGTTAGGTTGCCGGTAAGGATACTGTTGCCTTGGTGGTAGCATTCCCCATGATTGTGGGTGTTGCCACTATTGATATTGCTCAATCGATTGTGTTGGAGTTCCACTAGAATAATCTGTTAAGGGTTGGTGGAACTACCTTGGGTTACCTTGAGGATAAGGTAACCTTTGGGGTGTTTGCCTTTTGTTTAATCATGGGTTGAGTGCATACACCCTAGACTCCTGCAAATGTGAGATTATAGGGCAACATCCCTTAGGATGGTCATATTGACATATCTCGCATCCACTATCATTATCTGTTTCCAAATCCAAAACCTCTTCAATGATAGCAACTTTGCCCTTACCCTTGGTACGTGCATGTTCAACTTCTCTCTTTTTTTTTCGCGATCACTACCTTGCTCTCTATACTCCTCTACTATTTCAAGAACAGTTTGGAATCTATTGTCTAGGGAATCCCACATTTGGTCTACCTTTGCCAAAACTTCTGATGTCATCTTTTGGATAGGCAAAGTTTTCCTATTCATCATCTCTTCAAGTGGTGACCCTTCTTCATCCTTACAAAATCTTACTCCCCTCTTCCAAAGGGAAGGATCTCAGTTATACTCTTCCACACTCTCTCTTCCGTAGCTCACCTTCTTCCTTAGCAACTTGCTCTAATAGTCTTTGAATTTGATGGGACCTAAGCTCGGATAGTCTCCCTTGGGCATAAGTCCTAAGGTTTCTTCTCGTTTCATGCCTAAAGCCCATCCATGAGATGGCACAGTTGATCCCTTTGCGAATAACCATGGCCAGGACAACAATGTAATAGTTCATAGTATTGGCCCATGGCAGCATCCAAGGGTTCATGTCCTCCTTGTTTCTAGCCTTGGATTTACTTTCGCAAGTTAGACACTCAGAAGTACGTTTGGTACTTGTCATTAAATAGTTCTAACATAGTACTCCACCTACGAATGGATTTTGGTTTTAAGGATTGATACTAGCTTTCCACTTCTTTAACTAGTGTCCGCAGGAACAACTTAAGTTTTTGCCATTTGTTCTCTATGTTTTGTAAGGCACACGCATTATGGAATGCTTGTAAGTGATTCTAGGGATCAGCATTGTATCCTCCTTCAAATTGTGGGATATTGTTCATATCTAATCTCTTGATCCTACTATCTTTCTAATGCCTTATTGGGCTTCTAACAACCTTAGTTATGTCTAACATACTTTGAGTAGCAAGTAGGGGTTCATCATGATCATCTTGTCCATGGCGTCTATGATGCCTACATTGTTCCCTACTCTCCCTTCTTCTATGTCGTGATTCTCTCTAGAATGCCCTTGTCCCCTTTCCTGGATGTTTTGTTTATGACTTCCACTTTGCCTACCTTTATCCCCATGGTCTTTTTCTTTATGATCGCATCTCGATATTGAAGGAGAGGGTGAAGGCGATGATGAAGGTGAAGAAGAAGGACAACTGTCACCATGACGGTGTCTACTACCTTCTCTTCTACGGTCTTGGCCTTGATCGCGATTGCGATCAGAATGTCCACCTTTATCATGAGTTTGTGTCCCTTTTTCAGACCCTTTGTGCCTATGGGTATCAGAACCTAGGTTATGAATAGTGGAATGAAGGTTCTGATACACAACCCCTTGCCCAAAGTTAAGGGAAGGAACATTGTTGTGTGGAAGACTACCTGAGGTAGGTTCACCACCCTCATTTTTGCTTAAGACATGTGAGGAATCCTAGGACCACTTACCCTTCAAAAACTTAGGATGTCTCTCCTGTTGCAAGTCCCTTTGACATTGTGCCTCTGTGAAACAGTATTCTCTCAAGTTGTTCATCTTGATGGAGGATAAAGGTAAAGTCTGGTATATACTCATCAAGATGAATATAGACCACTCAAACTTGTTGAGGGATTGGTGGATCAATGTCATGTGTATTACACCGTCAATTGTTTCCTGTTTTAGACCTAGGTGGTGAGGTGCTTTCATATGAAGAAGGAGACATACTTGTTTATTCAGTGTGCAATGTATTCTTGTTTATTATTTTCTCAACCAACCCTAAGGGTTCGTTTCAACGATGTGAATGATTTCCTATGTTTTAGTTAGCACACAAACAACTAAGTCCCTAGCAATGGTGCCAATGATGAGCGGCGAGGTACCCCTACGCTCAACCATACGAATACGAGCATTTCATGCACGATCGAGTTGAGTTCTAAGGACTAAGTGCCTATGCGCCTTTGTGGAACAAGGACGGGTTAGTTGATCGTTGTCTTCCCAAGCTTACCTATATGTCACGATTGTACAGTTAAGTAAGCTTGAGGCATATGATTTTTATAACTTTTATGTTTTTATGTCCTGCTGCTAATAAGGGAGGAGAGAGAGATAACTAAGTGACTAATTTAACTTAACTACTGATTAACTAGGCTTTAACTAATCCTAACACCAGTATCCGTTCTCACTTGTCGTACACATCCTGAACCAGTGTAACATTACTGGGATTACCAAACACTAATCATTACTGGGTTACCAAGTGTTACACGCATGCTTGAAGTGATCGTATTGAGTGTAATTTAACGATTTGCTTAATTGATCAAAATGAATTGCTGTGCTAATAACAGAAATGTAAAGTGCATAAAATAAAATAAATGCATAAGAAAATAAAATAAAAGAAATGTGTAAGAAGTGCTGCAATCAAAGAGCTCGTCTTTATTGCTGTACACAAGGTGTGCTCAGGTACACAATGCTTGAATAAAGATCTGTACATATTTGTTGTACAACGACCCAACCCTAAATAAAATGTTCATCATAGTACATAAGTTCAAATCAACAAAAGTTTCAATCATTAAAGAGCTTGCAACAAATGAGGATAACCTACCATGATCATGAGAAAGGCCTAACTATTTACATATAGGTTGGTTCCAATCCTCACTTGCAAACCAAGCTCACCATTCCATTGTTGTCAACGTTCCAACCAAGGAAGAGTTTCCACAACAAAGAACTCACTATAGAGAATGACATGTTGAGTCATCCACCAACCAAAATTTCCAATTCTTCTTGCACCACTAGAACTAAATTTGACACTATAGCTAACTCTCATGGCAATCCCACAAAGGAGGAGAAAGTAAGAGACTACACAAAAGGTCTATTTTGATTGATGGAGATGACATGGACATGGATTCCCTCTAGGCAAGATGAGGACCATACATTAAGAAACGGTTATGCAATGTATCACCACTGACTATTGCTGTCCCTTACGTGGTCCTTGTTGAAACGTCACTGGTTCAAGAAGAGGACGTCTCTACCCTTACACAAAGCCACCAATCTCACATAATTCCAGACTCTAACCTACCTTGCCAATTATAACTCCTACGACGGACCACAGCTCAACCGCAAGCCCACTTAAAAAATTTAATCATTTCCAAAGTTCTGAAAAGCATATGCGTATTTTGGGAGCTACAGCACGCACAAATGGAATCGCGGGACCCACCTTAACAATAACAAAAGGGTCTGCCGCTTAGCAACCAAGTTACCAATACGGCAGAAATCCGTAGTTTGTTTTTGGTCTTGGTCTGTGTTTGCACTTTGCGGGATTCGAACCCTGTCGGTGGCTGCAGGCCCTGGTCGCGTCAACTCCGCCATGCCGGCGATGACGGACAAACTCCGGCGATTTGGCACGCGCGTTTGTCGGCGCACGCCACGCTGGCATCGCGGGCTCCACGTCCGCCGACAGCGGTCGCGCCACGTGTACGAGACGGAATGTCACCAAGGCAGCGCCCGCCCCCTGCCATATTGATGACGTGGACCCCACGCGGAGCCCCCGAAAAATAATTCATTCAAATATAATAAACGTCGCGTCGCGGAGCGTACGCCCTGGGACCCAGCAGCGGACCTGGACAAACAGCGTGTGCGGGGATTTTATGCGAATTTGCGTACATCTGTTTTAACAAAATCGCGCAAATCGCGACGAAAAATGGTTTTGGTTGTATTTTGCGTTTACCGCCAGGAATATAGGGTTTGGATTATTCCTTTTTATGGTTTTGTTTTTATAATTTGGTTCACAGCTCAGGGCTACGCTGTTCCCGACAGGATGCGTCACGGGCGGGTTTATAAGATTCGGACCATGCTTTGGTAGGTTGGGTTAATGGATCCTTTGCAAATATTTTTGGTTGATTTTAAGAAAGGGTGCCAAGGTTTTGTTGGTGGCGGGAGCGTTTGTCACGGCACCTGTATAGCTGGTGCTTTTATTTTTGTGTGTCTCAGCCATTTTAAATGTGCGGGATTGTAGGCAGTCGGGACAACTCAGGAGGTTTTTCCATGTGGGAAGCCGTGGGCATTCGACGTTTTCACATTGCTTCTTGCTGGTATTCTTGGAATGCAATGGACTCAAACAAATCGCTGCATTTTTAAGTAATGGGTCATGATTGTTGTGCAGGGAATTTGGGCGGCAATGTTTTAAACAAACAAATTTAAGATTTGTGTAAACACGTTGGTAATTTCTGGCTAGGAGTCGATAATCATTTGTCACTTCAGTTTACCGTTTTAAATGCTTGTGGTTTGGAGATGAATAAGGTCCTATTAAGACAAATAAGATCCTTACCACTACTCTAATACTTTCTTTAGTTTATCGTTCAAATAAAACTTTGATTATATCTATGTCTAAGCTACATAACTTATGATATTCTAGTACAACTTATAATGATAGTACCTCAAACATAACTCAAACTTATAATGAAAGAACTCAAATATATAAATGAATAAGTATCCATGTTGTTTAGCAAGTATTATGTAGGTAAAAGGTTGCTAGTTCAAATTATACTTACCCACTTGTATAGTTTACATGAATTCCACCAAAGTATATGAGGTGTTTAAACCCAATATAATTGAAATATGGGTACACCCCAATATATATAGTCCAAATAGAATTTTATAACTTAGCATTTCCCATTGGTATCAAACCCATAACTTAGAGCTTCCAAATTAAGGGTCTTACCACAAGGCTAACACCTCATTGTTATTTCTATTAAAGCATAATGTTGGCTACATGTCTTAGAGGTACATATAATCCAAATTATAAGCCACACTTATTTTATGACTTTAAGTTATAGGTTCGATTTCAATGAGTAGTGCTGAGTTATAAAGTTTTACTTAAATTGTATGAAAGTTCTTGTGCTATGATTGCCCATTCGAGACAATGTTACAATGTTACAACAAAAAGCTTGTAGGATTTGTTTTTGATGCTCCCATTGATGCTTGGTCAATTTTTACAATCTATCTTTATTTTTCATAAACATGTAATATATGTCCAATAGATCCTATGGGTCTTTAGACATAATAAAGCTTTATTTCATTTTATTTTAGAACTCTCAAATAGAATGATTATAATAATTATCAAAGTAAAAAGAATAAGGTTTCATATAGGATAATGACTAATTCAATTGAAAAGAGCTTTATATATGGATAAGTAAAAAGAAAACATTACATTAACTTAGGTGCACGCATTAGCTTGCCAATTCAATTTTTAGGTACCTAATGTATATCAGTAAGGGTTATGTATCCAATGGAGCCCAAATTCAACAACTTATAGACCAATTAAAACGCGGTGCATCCAAATATGACCATTTCAATGATGAAAATTCAAGTTTCATCTCCATAAGGATAACCTCTACAAACATGCGAACCAAACATGCGACTTTATATCGGTCCATTCCATGGTCGTGCATGACGCCAGGAAACGAATCTTAACTATTATAATACAAAACATACTCCAGACGGCCAAAAAAAAGAAAAGAAAAAAAAATCGTGACGAGATAACCAATAATTTACGGAGTTGGACATTTCAAAAATCATGCCGGATGATCTAGGAAAACCGAGATGCCGGAATGTGACAACATGGTTTTAGATACTGACTTTGACAGAACAAGTTCCGGAACTGAAAAAACATAATCCAACAATTAACGTTAAAAGATTTTGCTCGTTACCGCATTAAGAGATCGCGAACAGCACCACCGACTAACAGAAATCGCCATAAATGTGAGTGGTGAGGCAAAGTGGACATTGTACGAAGTTTCTTAACAGCACTGCCTTCAAATATCGTTAATCCCTGAAACGTGAACATGGGCAGCACGTTGCAGCTGGCCGCCGGGATTAATACCAAAGGTGGTGGAATTCATATCAGGAGTAATAAAAAATTTAAGGTGCGCCATTAAACACCCCCGGATCCCAGAAACAAAAAAACCACGGGATAAGCAACAACCACGGGATAACTTTTTAATGCAAAAAGTTACCGCGTCGGGCTCGCCGTTTCGGAAAACTTTAACCGCGTGCAGTATCATGAACTAGTACGGTACGGCCAGGGGGGTGAAAAAGGAAGTTCACATGCCAATAGGGTTGCCAAAAAAATTGGCCAGTTTTTCTAAAATACATCGAAATAATGTTTCCGCCTGTGCTGTTTCCGATAATCGATTTCGGCTGTTTATATATTTATCGCTGTTGTTTATGTCGCTGACGAAGAACAAGGAGGGAGGACGATGGATTGCAGCGGCGCAAGTATTTGTGCTGCAATGGCTGTGGCAATGGCGATAGGCTGTTGACACGCTGAGATTTCTGCCAAGATTGCTGATTCAAGCCCAGCCCAGCCCAGCCCAGCCGCTCGATCCTGTCAAGCTCCATCGTTACTTCGCAAAATAAAAGTGTTGCCTTCAAAGTTTTTGTGATTTTCGCGTTTTGTGACAGTTTGGGAAGAGCAGGTACGGAAAACTTGCGGATTTGCAGAGATTTGACAGAGAGAGTTTGAGTCGAGGTCCTGCAAGCACATTTTGGCTTTCTTCTTTTGGCTTCTTCGCTCTGCGCAGCCCCGTGCGTTTTGTCTGTGTGTTTTTGTGGCCCCGCCGTTGCGTTCAAGATTTGGGGAGCGCAATCTCGAATCGCCGTGTGAGATCGCCGTTTTTGTGTGTTTTGCGCGATTGCGGAGGATTTTGCAGCGGGAGTCGCCCGATTCAAAGGATTGGAAGCGTTAGAGTCGCAGTTTTGTTTGCTTCCGCGCAGGATTTCCAAGCGCCATTAGCGTTTGCAGGAGATTTAAGAGCAAAATCGCTGGAGTCGTTGCGTTCTGGTGTATGGACGATGTTGCATTGGAGGTTTTTGGTTGCGCCTTTCTGAGAAAGAGGGGCGAACAAGAGGAGGACGAGGCACATCGTCCGGAGGGTTTTGCGGCGAAAATGTGCAAGGGCGAGACGAAGAACAGCAACGACAAGAAGGGCGGCGACTTGGACTGGCAGATTGGTGTGCGAACGATGGCGCTCAAAGGAGCCGCAGCAACTGCAGAGAAAATGAGGCAGCATCAACATCACCATCCGCTGGTTCATGCGGCCGCAAGGTCCCGCACGCAGGTGTGGATCGTGAGGGCTACGTCGACGATTTTGATCTGGACCTGCGTGATTCAGCTCACTGCCCTTGGGGAACTGTGGGGGCCCCGGGTGCTCCAGAACCTTCCGTCGTGCTTCATGCATTCCTCATTCGACACAACTCCTCGTCAGATCTCTGAAAGTTTAGGTTTGGCATCCGACGACGACGATGCCGCCGGTTCGCTCGCCCTGGGATTCCATTCGCGCAAGATCGTGCGCCCTCCCAAAAGTAAGCGCCCTAGGTTTTTGCCCCTGTTTTCTCGCTGCGTTTTTGCCGTCAGTCTCCGAATCGAGGCTCTGCATTGTGACGTTTCGAAGCATCTCGAGAAGCTCTGAATGCGTTCGATGATTTCTTTTGTTGTCCGACTGTGATGCTGTTACCTTTGAATGTTTCTGTGTCAATGTTTTGGTTCGGTGATGTGGTCTGTCCATGCGCTGTACAGCTTTGTGTTTGAGAATGTGCAATGCCGGTTGGAGTAGCAGTGTTCACTCTAAGTTAGGCCTGCCTACGGTGTCGGTTGGGGCAAAAATTATTGCTGTTTTTGTTTGTCCAGATCCGTAACTTTGTTTTTTGATGTTTTTAAAACATGTTTCTGATTTGGGACAAGGATTTAGCTGATGCGATTCGCGCTGCTCAGGTTATGGGGTATTAGTGTCGTATCCAGAGGTTTCTGTATTTGCTTTTTTATGTGATACTAGCTACAATGGATGTTTTTCAGGAGGAATCTTTTTCATTCTGAACAGCAGAATTGGGCTTATGCGAATGTGATCCTCATGAAAATTTCCTGACCATCTCTGCCATTATTTTGTGATTACATTTGCATCGATTAACCTTTTCCGATTTCCTTCCTATCACGAGGAAGCCGAATTTCTGCTCATTATAGAACTAGTCCGTTAAAGGTTTTTCCGCTTGTTTTGTTTGTTATTTTCCTTGCTTAGATTCATCACCCTTCTATTGAGGAATCCAGCAAATCCTACATTTTAAGTGAAACAGCAGCAATTTAGTTTCAGTGGTACCAGTACAATGCCAAAAGATTCGTTTAAAGGATGTGCAGCTGGACATTACCAAGAAACAGCTAAGAGCGTTCGAATCGGTTCTTCTGGAACAAATCTCGCTCACATGTACTGGACTACTGGTGACTAAAATCAAACCTGCATTCCACCATAGAACTACTTATTTCGATCCGGTGCAGAGTATTCTCCTGCCTTCTACTTTACGGCGGACAATGAATTGTCGGGTTTTGGGATTCCTATGCTTTTTGTATTTCTTTTAATTCTTTTCATTTCTACGGCGGGGCCACTTCGATAACTGTTACATTCTCTTCTTCGAGCTTCACCTTCTTGGTATTCGTTTAGTTATGCAATCAGACGACTGGCTATGTGTAGGCTGTTAAAAAAACCAAGCTGAATGTGTTCCGTTTCGTGTTCGTAACTATCGATTCTATCCTCTACTTTTATTTTTGTTTTATGACATGCTTTTGATGAACATCCTTGACGCTAAAACTTATTTTGTTTCGTGTTTCAGGAGTGTATAAAAATAACGGCTATCTTCTTGTTTCTTGTAATGGCGGCCTCAACCAGATGCGATCAGCGGTATGTTCCATTTAGCACGAAATATTCCCCGTTGTTAACCAAATGTTTATTTGATATTCTCAATTACTTTTAGCTGTATGGTTGAGACTTTTAGCTGATTGGATGTTAGATATGCGATATGGTTGCCATAGCACGTCACCTGAATTTAACTTTAGTTGTTCCTGAGTTGGATAAGGCTTCCTTCTGGGCAGACCCAAGGTATGGTGTTAGTGGCATGCTGGCGATCTCATATATTTGCTTTATGAGTATATTTTTAAAAAATGTGAATTGATTTTACAAAATTTGGTTGAAAGCTTATACGTGCATTTAATTGCAGTGAATTTGGAGATATATTTGATGTGGAACATTTCATCGCATCTCTCAGAGACGAGGTACGAATTGTCAAAGAACTACCGCCAAAGCTCAAGCGAAAGCTAGAACAGGGTTTAGTTATTTCGATGCCCCCTGTGAGTTGGTCCAACATAACGTATTACACTCAGCAGGTAGAGGGAAATCTTGGAGCACTTGGCTACGAGTTTTTATCCATGTATTCTGGCACAAAATTTTGGCTAATTGTATTTCATTTATCAATTATTTTGCAGATATTGCCTTTAATTCAGAAACACAAAGTCCTGCATCTAAACAAAACCGATGCGAGGCTTGCAAATAATGGGTTGCCCATTGAGATCCAAAAGTTGAGGTGCCGTGTGAACTACAGGGCACTCAGATTCACTTATAAAATTGAAGAATTAGGTCGAAGATTGTTACGGATACTGCATAAAAATGGTCGTTTCTTGGTTCTGCATCTTCGCTATGAAATGGACATGCTTGCCTTCTCCGGCTGTACTCATGGTTGCACTAAAGAAGAGACTGAAGAACTTACTNCCACAGAACCTGAATTTTAGTACAGTTTCTAAATCGAAGATGACGCTCAAAAACTTCGGGGGATTTGGGATTTCAAAATTCAGAAAACCCGACCAGTAAAAATACCAAATCTAAAGTTTAAATCAAAGGAATCATTTCAAATATGTTACCTTCGATGCCCTTCAACGACCTTTGCCATGTTTCCGTCATACGTGGGAACAAACACATCACTTGCTAGAGAAACCAAGTAATCCAGGGCAGCCATCTGGGACGAATGGTTATGGAAAGGTCTCAAGTCCTCCGAATTTAGAAGCATTTCCTTGCGAACCTGTCAAGTTTTGGACAACAAAAACAGAGTTGGAGGCTAGGATACCAATTACCAAGTGAAACAGCATAGCAGACATGAAACAAGTAGTGACAATCTACCAGCTTGGGAAACGCGGATGCAAGAGGGGCCATCCTCCTATCTCCACCATAAATTTCCCCGGCTGCAATATAGATTTGCATGTCCTTGTCGAAGTCCAAAGCCTTCAGAACCAGTGCTGTTTCTTCAGGGGCCAGTGGGCACAGGCCGTCCATTCGTTTCAACTCCGAATTAATNCCAGCATCCGGGTTTATTGAGTTTCTAAGTCGAAGATGTTTTAGGCTCTGTACAGTTTCTAAATCGAAGAGATCTCTGGTTCTGTTGAGTTTCTAAATCGTAGGTTAGGCTCTCTACTAATCTTCGAGCAGAAAACTAGTTTAGTTTTAGGAACTGGACGTGGCGTTAGCCTTCATTTGTGGATTCGATCCTGGGCCAACTTTCACTTCTCAAACGGATCGGAAGTTACAATTTCAGCCCCAGCCAAGCTCAACTTAAAATCGCTACTTCACAAAAGTAACTGAAATTTCTCACTTAATAAAATATCCTCGCATTGTTTTCTGCAGATTCTTAGGATTTCGGGAAACAATTTTGTTGGATCGGAAAAGCCTGGTTGGGCTCCTTGATCAATACAACAATGGTTCCATGAGCTGGGATGAATTTTCCAGAAACGTTAAAGATGTGCATAAAGACCGAATGGGAAGCCCAAGGGCGAGGACAGTGATTCCCGACAGGCCCAAGGAAGAAGATTACTTTTATTCAAATCCGTATGAATGTTTACCAAGCTCTCCAGATGTTGAGCACGGTTTCTATTAGCCTTTTTGTTTTATTATTTTATTGTTTATTAAACGTCCGGATTCCAGAGGGAGGCCAAATTCCGTGTCAACCATGGCTCATCATAGGTAGTCGTTAGCGTGTTTTTGAACTTGAGCTCATGGGTATCTTCCAGACGGCATTGAAACTGTCAACAGAACACATTTTGCAGCAAATTCCATTTGTCTGCGGAATAATTGGCATCATGGTATACATCTCTCCCTGCGGATACAACTCTTTGTAATTACTGTTAATGGGTCGATTCAGCAGCTCGGCTGGGGCCATATCTTCACCTGCAATGAACTGCATAAAAAAATTGTGTACAGCGTTCAACATATTTTAGAAAACATAAATCCACAGTCTGACAACGTGTGGATCATGGAAAACTACTGGCATGGTAAAGTGACAGGCAAGTCAAGTCGATATAATCTCTATAGTTTGTTGGCACGTTACATAGCAGTGAGTGGCACACGGCCAATGTTACGGTCTTTATGTGCTTGTTGATCTATGCCTAGTGGCTTTCTTATTGTTTTATTATGCAATAAAATTTCATTAATGAAGGCAATTGCTTCTCTTCGTGATTATTCCCGGTGTTAAATTCCATTTTTTAATATATGCATATTTCTAACTATGATGATTCAAGACTGTAATGACCATGAAATTCGACGATGTTAAAAAGCACGCATCCGGAAAGAGTTAACATCACCGATCCGTATCAAAGAAAAAAAGAAGGATCATGCGAATCTTAAATGTTCAGCCGTATCAATTGAATGAAAATAGCGAGTCATGTATTAATAATTAATGGTTCCAGGATGGTCCCAGAGATTTGTTACAGGAGGAGGAAGAGGAATGTACACGCACCACGTTGGTGATTTCCGTACCACTGATGCCCCACACTGCCGGCATTTCAAATCATGTCTAAAGCCTGTATCTGAGTCGTGGATTTTCATGTCGTCCAAATCATGTCTAGAGCATGTATCGAGTCATGGATTTCCATGACGATAGAATTCATGTCCAAAGCCTTTCCCTGAGCCACATGTCTTCACTTTAATTGATCAAAATATCTCGATAATTAACCAATATTATGGTTGTCTTTTTTATGCTCAAATTGATTAATGTATTAAAGTTGGTTTGGTTCCAAGATAGGCGGTTACCTCGTTAAAGTTGGTTTGGTTCCAAGATAGGCGGTTACCTCATTATCTTGTTAGGAAAGAGGTTGTTAGATCAAGTTACACTTCAACATTATAGTATTTCTCTATAATTCTTCTTAGTCATTACAATAGGTTTAATGATATGCACTCCTTAAGTCATTCTTTCATGTAGGCCCCATTGTTAGAGTTAGTTCTTAGATGATTTAGTGATAATTTTATTAAGGTAATTTTTTATTTGTCAATGTGATATGTATTATGCCTATACTTCTTAATCACCGTTTATAATTTGACAAGCTTAATAATGTTAAGTTCTTAGACTTAATAAAAATTTTGAATTTCCAATAATGCTAGGTTCTTTTACCAATTAGTATCAAGTCTAGTTTAGGTGCTCAACCTTAAGCTTTACTTGTGCTTTGATGTTGAGCTAACAACTTACTTGTGCCCTATTGCCTCTAACAAGTCTAGTTGATGCCTATTTTATCATCATTTAATTAACTACTCTATATAGTAAATTAACTATATATTTATCATGATTTCTTTGTCCCATGGGTTACCTTATGGGCTAACCCACTAAGGTAGGTGAAGGGCAAACTATATAGTAAATTAAATATATATTTATTATGATTTTTTTTGTTCCATGGGTTGTCCTATGGGCTAACCTATAATTTAGCTTCTCAAATAAATGTAGTTAAAGTTGGCTATCATCTTAAAGTTTTATTGTATCTTGATGATGGTATTTTCCTCTCAATTCCAAAAAGAGGCATGCACAAGTTACTTTAAAGCTTAGTGCATTTTTGTCGATGAATGGATAAAACCAAAATAGAAGTGGTTAATTCTAATAGATACTTATAGGTAGGGCATTTGTGTCAATGGATGGAAACTTATAAGCTACATGTTCCATTTCAATTTTTGCACAACTCCTCAATCATTGTCAATTATTGCAATAAGTTTTGGTACAAACAAAAATCAAAATAATTTAGGATGTTCACATTCAAGCAAATATGGAAGCTTCCTGCTTTACCTAAAACTCAATAGTTTTTTGGTGTCTTCTTTATCAAGGTTTACCTATTGGCAATGCCTTCGACATCTTGGGGTTCATACTTTTGTTTGCCCTCTTGCTCATCACATTTAGATTTAGGCATGCAAAGTTATTCTAAATTGTCAACTATCTCAAGATGATGTCTTTTTTTAGCCTTTTGCTTATTACTTCTGATGAATCACATTGTTTCATCTGCTTCGACGTCGGAGCCTAGATGTGACGTCAGGTATTCGACATTGGGGGGTATACACTGGCCTATAAATAGAGTGCATGGGCTCTCAATTTGGCATGAGTTTTTGTTAGTTTTCAGTCAAAGTAGCAAAGCTCTTGTAGTTTGTTTTCTCTAGAGTTAAAATATTTTTTGAGTGCTTGCTGTAGGAGTTTGAGTGTGTATGGATCTTTGTTCGAACACTGATGTACCTAAGTGCAACAGTGTGATGGGAATAAAAACAAACCCTTTTGATAATCCTTGCAACACTAAGAATACATTAATTTTTCCTTTAATGCACTTTACTTTCATGCACTTTCCTTTAATGCATTTAAATTAAGCAATTAATTTCTAGTTATTAATGAACACAAGCACGACCACTTCGAGTATACATATAGTGTTTGGTAATCCAACAATGCTTAACATTTGGTAGCCCAGTAACACTATATGTGTTCAGGATGTGTCAAGGAAAGTGGGACAAGTACTTGTGTTAGGCTAGCTAGGCTAGTTTAGATCTTATTTTCCATTGTTCATAAGCTTAGTTAATTTATCTCTTTATTGTCATTAGGAGTAGCATAGAATTAGACAACATCATATGCCTCACTTTGGACTAAACCATATGTGATAAAGCTACCACTAGTCCAAGTGGGAAGACATAAAATTACGATCAAAGCCTAACGATCTAGATATCACAACTAGTTCCATCCATGGAATTCGATCGGATTGTGTGTGAATGCTTGTAACTCATATGGTTGGGCGTAAGGGTACTTGATCGCTCATCATTGGCGTTGTTGCCAGGGACCTTTTGGTTTTTTTGTGCTCTATTTAAGACCTAGTGAAATTATTTAAATCATTAGAATGAACCTTAGAGTCATGTCATATTTTACAATTACTACAACAACATCTCCAAGCACACTGCATTTTTTCTCATATAACTGAAAATTTCTTCTTCTCATAGGAGTGCTTCTTTGCCCAAGTTTGATGAAGCTCATCAGCCAATGCCTCAATAATATCAAATTGTATATGGTCATCTTGATGAGTATGCACCAAATTTCACCTTCATCCTACACCAGGATGAACAATTGCGGTGGCGTGACATGGAGGGCAACATTATGTTGTCGCTCAATCGATTTGTTCTTGCAATGCTTCAACAAATGCTTATCCGATGGCGTCTCCAGGAATGTCATGCTAGATATATTGTGCAAGATACTGATGCCAGGGACTATCATTCCACTGAAGCACAACATCTCTAGGATCGACAACTAGAACAACGCTATGAATCTACAAAGAGAAAAAGATTTAACAATTCTTCATTCTTGTTGTACCAACAAGATGGTGGAGAACCCTTCTTTAGGGATTTTCCATTTAGTGAAATTTCTCTCTTTGACTTCGGTGAAGAAGGTCAAAACCAGAACTTGTAGTCCACGATCTACAATCTTGGTTTTGGTAAGAATGGATTCAATGACAGAAGGATTTGGAGGGGCAAGTCAAGGCAGGGATGCAAACAAGAAACAAGATCGTGATCATGGTCGCGATTGCCAAAGAGGTGATAGTAGGCATTGTGATGGTGCTAGCCCTCCTTCTCTTCCCCTTCATCCATCTTCTTCTTCTTTTGGCTTTGACCATGATTGTAAAAGGTGAGATCGTGATGGAGGTGACTGAAATGACCAACGAGACCAAAATGATTGAAGGGACCATTGGGAAAGGCAAGATCAAGGGCGTAGACATTCAAGAGAGGCACATTGCCATGAACAAAGGGGTCGAAGAGGGCATCGTAGGCACCATGATTAAGGCCTCGATGAGCCTTTGCTTACTACTTGAAGTATGCTTAATATTACAGAGGTAGTATAAATTCCAACAAGGCATGTGAAGGATAGTCAGATTAAAAGGCTAGACATGAACAATATTCCTTGATTCGAAGGGGGATATAACTCTGATCTACAGAACCATCTCCAAGATTTTCAAGATGCATGTGTCTTGCAAAATGTAGAAAATAAGTGGCAAAAACTTAAGTTGTTCTCAAGGACACTCATTAAAGAAGCAAAGAACTGGTACTGGTCCTTAGAGTTAGAATATATCAGACGATGGAGTACCATGCTTGAATTGTTTAATGATAAATATCAAACATACTCCAGAGTGTCTAACTTAAGAAGGAAAATCCAAAGATGGAAAAAAGGAACACACGAACCCTAGGATGTTGCCATCAATCAATACTATTCCTTAATGCACAAATGTCTTGGCCATGGTTTTTCTCAACTCGATCAACTTTGCCACATTGTAGGTGGGCTTCATTTAGAAACAAGGAGAACCATTGGTGTCTATGCCTAAGGATGGCTGTTAGAATTAAGTGCTCGTTAGATACAAAGATTAGTCGAGTAGGTAGCTAAAGAGGAGGGCGAATTAAGAAAAAGAGAAAGTGCAGAAGAATATAATAGGGATCCTTTCACTCGTAAGAGGGAGGTTCAATTCTATGATAATGAGGACAAATTTGCATCTGATGAAGTGGTGAATAGAAAAACCTTACCACTCCAAAAATCTTAATTTAAAATTATGCCCAAGGTTGATCAGTTATGGGACTCCATGGATAGCAAATTTCAAGCTATCATAAAAATTGCTGAAAAGTCCAAAGAACAAGGTAGTGATCGTGAGCGCAGGAGGCACAAGGAAGTTGAATGTGCCTATCACAAAGGTAAGGGCAAGATTGCTACGATAGAAGAGGTTTCAGAAAGCGAATCAGATGATGATGGTGGGTGTGACGTTTGCCAATATGTACATCCTAAGGGATGTTGCCCCATAGTGTCACATTTACAGGAGTTTGGGGTGTATGTTTTAAATTCACAACCAACATAAAGGAAAACATCTAGAAGATTACCTTATCTTCAAGGTAATTTTAGGTAGTTCTACTAGCAACAATTGTATTATCCAAGTGGAGCTCCACCGAAACTATATGAGTAGTATCAGTAGTGGCAGCAACCACAATCATGGGTGCTGGCACCACCAAGGTAGTAATACCCTTATTGACAACCTGATCCATATGGTTACTATGTTCAACAATCCCTATCTCCATGTGACTCCTCTAGTCACGTCTCTACTTTCCAACTTTACTACCATCCTTCTAATTATTATTGAACTCATTCTCCACACAAAAGATGGGATGCCACCTCTTACCCTTGTCTTCCTCCTATCCCTATACATGTTCCTCATCCATCCGAATAACTACCACCTACTCCACCTATGCAAGGTAAACTACTAGCTCAACTGCAACAATGCAATGCTACAAGGGCTGTTAATCTACAACTGATTCATCAACCAAGTGGATTAGAGACTTGATTAAAGAAAAGACCTTTCTTTTGATCACATAGTCCTTTTAAGCCCTCAAATACACCTGTAGTTGACAACCTTGTCCCTTCATCTTCCTCTATATCAAACACCTTCGAGTCCCCTTCAAACCAAAATATGCTTAAGATTCATATTGTAATGCTTACTCACACTGTATTTGATTAGATCCATGCTGGAAACCTTCCTAGGAAATTAGTCAATCTTGGAAGTCCTCTCATTTATTTGTAGATTACTGGGAATGAACCGTGGAAAGCTCTTCTTGACTCAAGTTCTGGTGTCAATTCAATTTTTCATGAGATGTACACTACATGGAACCTGCCTTCTCTCAAGAAGAGAAATATTAGATTAGAATTGGTAGACTAGTCCATCATTGTTCCATAGGGATTGGTGGAAGACATTGTGATCACTATCTGTGGGTGGTCTTATCTTGTTGATTTCCTGATGATCAATGTGGAGAACTACAAAGGGGATTTCCCAATCATCATGGGAAGGGCATGGTTGAGCACTGTTGATGTAAGAATGGGCATCAGAGATCTTTCTTTGGAAATATCCAAAGAAAATGCATTCAAAAAGTTTGAGAAGATGAGAGTTCAAGCATCACGTACAATGATACAGGGTGTAATTATGTGCAGAAACTCTAGGCCATAAAGTAACTATCTATCTTTGCATGCAAGCAGTGTGCACTAGAAGTTGAAATTTAAAGGTGTTTGTCTGCAGCAGCCACAAAACAAGAGGGTACCCAATGGATTACCACTGATTCTGAGAGCAACACACTTTGCATGGAACTGATTGAGAGCCTGACATGCACATATGTTGCAAGCATGGATGAACTAGAGCAAGTTCATCACTAAGTCTCTGATGATACAAATGATGATACCTACTGGGGAGAGTTGGAAATTCTTGAAAGATTCAAGAAAGAGTCCCTTGAACTGAAAATGTTATTGGCTGGAATGGAATATGTGTTTTTTAGAAAATGGGAAGCCATTCATAATTAATGCAAATTTTACTCCAGAGGAGAAAAAATGCTATTGAAGGTAGTTGAAAAATGGTCAATAGCTTTTGCTTAGTCATATCCTAAACTTACATGAATCAATCTTAGGATATGCTAGCATTACATCTACACTGATCTGGCCATGAAGTCAAAAAGATAGCCTCAGAGGTGATTGAATCCGAAATTCAAGCAGATTGTCAAGGAGGAAATTGAACAACTCCTCAAGGTGGGGTTCATTTATCCCATTGCGGATAGTGAGTGGGTTAGTCCACTCATAATTATGCTAAAAAAAGATGGTAAGTGGCAGGTTGGTATTGAATTTTGGCTGTTGAATATGGAAACATTCAAGAACCATTTTCTATTGCCATTTTTTGATCAAGTGTTAGCCACAATATTTTGGCATTGCTACTACAATTTTCTAGATGGTTATAGTGGCTATAACCAAATTCAAATTGCACCAGAGGACTAAGCAAAGATAACATTCACAAGTCCTTGGGGGACTTTTGCATATCACAAGATGTAATTGGTCTATGTAATACTCTTGCTAAATTCCAACAACTAGTTTTGAGCATTTTCCAATAGCAGATTGGTAGTGGTAGTGGTGTGGAAGGAAGTCTCTCTTGTTCCCATGCCTCATCAGGAAACTCTATCAAAGGGGAGGGATAGTCTATTACACCAAGGACATAGTTAGAACTGTTATGGTTGCCAACTGGGCAAAAATAATGAAGGATAAGATGCCTAAGACCATAATTCACAAAGAGGAGTAGTAACCACCACCTCCACCTGCCACTCAGATAATGGTGCTAGACATTGCTACAACCATCCAATGGTTGCAAGAATACAGAGAATGGATCTTGAGTGAACAAGAGTAATGAGTAGGCATGAGTGGTGGGGGCCCATTCATATATATAGATTAGCCATGAGTCATCTTAATGAGGTGGCTTGAATGATCAGCTTGATGGGTGAGGGTGGACCCATTTTATTAGGCCAAAGAGTGCTACTACTTGTAAGGATGAATTTGAGTGCCAAAGAGATCATAGTATCTCTTGCAGAACAACATTCAATCCTAGGAATCTATGGAAATTTTGTGACCTTCTTGGTGCTCTTGGAGGAGGGTGAAGGGGCAATTGTATTCATGATGTAGCACCAAGGGTAGGAGATTGTAGTAGAAGCAGTTGTTGATTGTAATACCGAAACACTCAATGCACCTGTGGAATTTGTACTAGATGTCACTACACTCAAGGATGTGCAAACATCTGTAGGAACCACAAATAGTAGAATAAATGTAGCACAACATGAAGAACTGTTGGACCGACTGGAGGAAACTAGGCAATTGCTTTTGGCTATCTTTGACCTTTTGAATTCTATCACTGTAACCTAGTTGGAGCTACTAGAGGCAAGGGGCAAAAACATCATATTGGAGGGGCAACTTGAAATAGCCAAGGAGTGAAATAAATGCTTGGCTACAGAAGTTGCCAAACTAAGAGCCTAGATTGTCAATCTTGCATTTCTCAACTTGACATTGACAAGAGATGAGACTATGAAACATATTCACACCAAATTCAAAGGGGTTGAGGGTGCAATGGAAATGGTGGTGTTCTATCAATCCTTAGCAAAGGCCACTTAGCACAAGATTTAGAAGGCCTTGGATTATACCTGCTAGGAGAATTTCTAATTGACTGCAAAAAATCATCTCCTGTGGAAAGTTAATAAGCATAAGAAATTGTTAATAGATTTCATCCATCAACAGTAGGGGTAACTGGCTAGAGCAAACACAAAGCTGAGGAGATTGGTAGTGGAAAATAGAAATCTCTTCATGGAGGAAGTTTGTGCCCTTCATTAGAAAATTGCAATCGAGGTATCTACTTGGAAATTAGAGGCTCTCAACTTTGAGAGAGTCAATAATCATTATAGAGAGTAGGTTGGCCTACAAAAAGAAGTAAATGAGAAGCACATCTAGTTAGTGAAGGCAAAGGTAAATGAGATCCTCTAGCAACTCTAGTAAGGAAAAGGGTTGTGGCAACCCATTGTTGATGGGATAGATGCCTACAACAAAGTGAAAATTTGCATAAAGGAGTTTCAAATCGAGGAGATGATAGAGTACATGGAGCTTGCCAATATCTGTTATGAAAATTTGGCCATGTTGACTACTGAATGACCACGATTAGAGTTAGAGAAGTAGATGGCTAGCTCATACTTATTGTACGAGGCCGAGTTCAAGCACCACAAGGATACCAAGGACAAGCTTGCAGTTGCCAATGCTAAACTCAAAGTTCTCAAGGCACGATTCATAGATCAAGGATCAATTACTGAGAACTTGGCCAGGAGGATGAATGACTACTATGAGCTGCAAAATCCAGTCAGGGCATTCAACATTGAACAAAAAGAGTTCGCTACCTAGTTTGTCAATGTAAAAGAAATGTTCCCATAATGCCTTATTCAGGTGATGTCCCCATTCCAATTGACATTGGTAATGCTATGTGGACTGCTAATAATTCTTGGAGTAAGGAGGAGAATATGAAGGCATTGCTTGATGCCTTTTTCCTTCCACTGGAGGTTGTAGATATAGCTACCTCATCTACCACACGTGCTTGAAGCTAGTGAAGGTCCCTTAGAACCTCAGGAGCCATCACCGCCTGGGATTGTTTGATCTTCTCCACCACCTTCATGCCATCAAAAGAAATGCTATCTAATTTATTTTGTGTAGTCATGTCATGTTGTTCAATTTTGTGTCATGAACATCACAATTTTTGTAATGTGTTGATCTATACACTCTGGCACTTAGTTTTGTGAAGTCAGTTTGTTTTGTTTTGTTAAGAGTTAGTTAATAATTTCATACCTTCTCAATTTTGTAAAAGAACTCAAGGATGAGTTTTTATTTAGTTGTGGGGATATGATGAACATTAAAGTGTCACATCAACGGGCCCCCATTGATGGGGCCTTGTTTACATGGTGTTGGCCCATTGTCATAGCATTTGCTATGTTGAAGGGGCCCCGTCGACATAGCCCTAGAACAAAAACTATAAATATGAGCTCCCAGCCATGTTTATGAGGATTAGATTCATAGTAGTAGTAGAGCTCTTATAGTTTGTCTATTTGAAAGTTAAACTATTTTTTCCAAGTGCTTGCAGTAGGAGTCATTGAGTGTACGGATCTTTATTCGAGCATTGTTGTACTTGAGCATGATAGTGTGTATAGTAATAAAGATGAGTTTCTTAATTAACCCTGCAACATTCTGGATAGCTTAGATATTTCATTCATGGATTTAATGCTTTTAGTTATTTATTTAATGTTTTCCAGTAATTAAGCTAATTAATTTATTAAGCAAGATATACATAAGTATGACCACTTCGAGTGTAACACTTATTCATCTGGTAATCCTAGCAGCATTATTGCTTGGTACACCCAACACTTGATAACCTAGTAGCAGATACGTGGGTTCATGACGTGTATGAAAAGTGAGATCAGATGCTTATGTTAGGACTAGATAGAGACTAGATAGTTAGTTAAATTAAATTAGTCATTAAATTACTTCATCTCTCTCTTTCAGCATCAAAACCATAAAACACAAAATGATAAAAATCATATGCCTCGATTACACTTAACCATATCATTATGCTTCACAAGTATAATCGGGAAGACAACAAACAATCTATAGGGCAAGATTGACTTCCTAAAAGACTAGTGCATCAGAAACTAAAGAGTCCATGAAATTCAACCGGATCATGCATGAGCTCTTTGTGATTTGTATGGTTGGGCGTAGGGGTACCCTTCATCACTCATCACATAATAAATCTTCTAAGAGCAAAACTCAACAAGAAACACTAATATGATGACCTACTCTAGAAGGTCTCCAAATCAAGATGCTAAAAGAAATAACACCAACCAAATAAGTGATGCCACAAAACCAAGGGCAACACAACAAGCTCAAACGAGGAAACACAACACATAAAAGGTCTGCAATAGGGGCAACCACACTTGAAGCACAAGAGGTTATCAAAATAGGGACCATAACAATTTGATCTTGGGATGGCGCACATAGGCCAATAGATCTAGGGTCAAAATGTAACTCATTATTGTGTAGCATTTGGTTGTAGCAGTGCGATTGATCACAACCAACATCAAGCCATTCCAGAACCTACCACAAAGCCCTAAGAGACTCCTCAAAATAGGAAACTCTCTCTTCTTACTGTCAAAGTAATTTCTCCACCTCAAACTTTGCATTCTCTAAGACCATCTTTGCAAGCACAAGCCACATCTTGACCTATCATAGTGAAAATTTGGTGTTGCGATCCAAAAGAGGAATATTGTATTTTACAGTTGCCATTGTCAAAATCAAACTTGGCTTCAATACCAATTGTAGAAAAATAAGAAAAAAATAATGTGATAGGCAAATAGAAATCAAAATAGCAACACACATAGAATTTATGTGGAAACCCCAAATCAGGATGAAAACCATGGGCAAAAGTAGAGAGTTAATTCATTAGATTTAGAGATTGAGAGTGTACAACAGGGGAGTGATCCCCAAAAAGGGAAGAGCTTACTCAAAGGGGAGTGCAAAGGGTGTCTACATAAAAGGGAGAGAAAACAACATCCCTTCAATTTCTGACCTTCAACTTTTGTAATGGTTAACCCTTGAGCTTCTATAGCAGTCAACCATTCAACTTTTGTAATGACCAACTCTTCAACTTTTGGTACAATGTAATGACAAAGACTAGAAATAGAATTCAGGTCACCTCACCATACCCCAATAATCTCCACCTTCACAAAAATTTCCTTATAAGAAATAGATCTCCAATCTTTAACAAAAGATCACCACATCTTCCACAATAAAGCTCCTAAGAACAAAACTTCTATAATGGTCAACCTTTCAACTTCTGTAATGGTCGACACTTCAACTTCTATAATGATCAACCTTTCAACTTTTAGTATAATGTAATGGAAAAAAACTAGAAATAGAATTTGGATCACCGCACCATATTCTAACACTCTCCTTTTTAATTCTGGCTATCATTTACTTCATTTGATTCTTTCTTTATTTTACTTGTACTATTGATTATAGTTAGTATTTGGTGAGAAGTGAATTTCCAAAAAGGTGCTTCTTTCTTTTATTTTTGGCCTCATTGTAAGAATGAATTCTTGAGTAGGCATTCACGAATTCATTAAGTTTTTCCTTTTGTATTATTTCTCTCTATTCTCTGAGATGCTCCTTGTGTATTTTTTACCGTTTATGTCTAGTTTGTCAAATGCTACATGTGTATTTAATGCCCTATTTTGATTAATAAAACTATTTTTTTCAGGATTCAACGCAATCATCTCCTCCCACCCTCCCCTCCCCCACCTAATGTACACCATCATCATCGTTATCATCTTAGCCTTGACATAATAAACTAGGGTCAACTACATGAGTTCTTTTTTGGCATTTTCCTCTACAAAGAGCTAGCACTTTGTTTATTTATAGTTTCTTTAAATCATCTTTGATAGTTTTTTCCCCATGACTTCTTTGGTCTTCATTTTGATGGCTTTCTTGAAATAGTAATGTAGCAACCTTTGTTTATAGGCTCATTATCTAATCTTTTTTACACATTTCCAAACCATTTAAGTCACCATTCTTATAGCTTATCTAAACTAGAAGTCACTCTAGGTCTTCCTTTGATGTTTGTATTATATACTTTATCTCTTCTAGTAACATTGAACATCCATCGAAGCATTCACATTTTTCCACACTAATTTGTTGCTCATGCTTGTTTTGCACTACCCAACATTCAACACCATATAAGGTAAAAGGTCTAATTATTGTCTTGTAAAATTTTTCCTTCAATTTTATTGGTAATATTTTATCACATAGAGCACCACTAACTTGTCTCCATTTTGATCATTGTGCCTTAATTTAATTTCTTATATCTTTATTAATTTTACCATCTAATTAGAGGATTGATCTTAGGTAGTAGAATTGTTTGTAGTGAGGGAATTTTTTTTGCCTTGAATTGTCACTTTTATTTTGCCACCATTTATGCTATTATTAAAATTGCATTCCATATATTCTATCTTACTTCTGTTGATTTTCAAGCCTTTTTGATTCTAGAGAATGTTTCCACTTCTCCATTTTAGAAGTAATATTTTCTCCAACTGTATCCACAAAAACAATATATTTGCAAATATCTTACACCAAGGGAATTCATTTTGTATTTCCTTTATTAATTCATTTATCATAATAGCAAATAAGTATTAGCTAAGCATAAATCCTTGATGTAGCTCTATTGTTATTGAAAAATTAGATGGTATTCCACAAGCTATTCTAATTTTAGTGGTAGCTTCTTCATATGTATTGAATCACTTTAATATATTTATTAGGGATGTTTTTCCTCTACAAGGCCCATCGAATATATCTCTAGCTACTCGATCATATGCTTTTTCTAATTCAATGAAGATCATATGTAGATTTTTTCTATGCTTTCTAAATTTTTCCATTACTGGTCATATCAATAAAATAGTCTTTATAGTAGATCTCCTTGGCATAAATCCAAATTGATTTTTTGATACTTTTGATTCAAATATAAGATGCTAATCTATGATTCTCTTCCAAAGCTTTATAGTATGACTTATTATCTTGATCCCTCTATAGTTTGTATAATTTTATACGTCTTCTTTATTTTTGTAAATGGGAACAATAAAGCATTTTCTTCAATTATTGAGATTTCTTCATCCTTCAAAATTTTGTTAAATAATTATGTCAACCAATAAACTTCTGTATCTCCCAATGCTTTCCAAGATTCTATAGGAATGTTACCTGGTCCAATAGCTTTTTCATTTTTCATCTTTGATAATGTTGTCTTCATCTTAGAGAAGGAAAGTTCATTAACCAAAAAAAAAATTTGGGTTTTCTTCATAGATGTATTCTCTTAGGAATTCTTCATTTAATAATTCTTAATTTTAATTTTTCCATCCAAAATTTCATTTTCTTTTACCAAAATTCTTTCATCTACTTGATTCATTTGACATTATTAGTGTTCTTATATTTCTTGTTTTTAATTTTTGCTAATTTAAAAATAGATTTTTCTCCTTCAATTATTTACAATTTCTCATAAAAGCTATTCAAGGCCTTATGTTTGACTTTGGCTATTGCTATGGTTGCCTCCTTTTCTGTGATTTTGTATATAGCTTGTTTTTTTGGCTACCACTTTGCTATTATTCCTTAAAGAGCATGTTGTACTTTGTCACTCTACCACCATTTCTACTTTGAGATGTATTTTTTTCCTTTTTGTTTCACCTAAAATGTTCTTTTCAATTTTAGAAATGCAACTTTGCGTTTAGCCCCAAATTAAATTTGCAACACAATCAAAATTCTAGGTGTCTTTGTGAAGCAGTTGTTCTCTCAATGTGGTGATGTTATCTTCTTTCAAATTCTACCATTTGATGCATTTAGTTCCTTTTTTCATGATACCTTTAAAGCTCTATATAGCTAAATCCATGTTCATTAGTTGATGCTAAGTTCTAAGAGACTCTCCATGTATGACCTTGTAGTCATTGCATATGTTCTAGTATCTTTTGTGCAATAAGAAATAAACAATTTATATTTTATCCATACCATACTTATATGTAATTAATCTTTTCTCCTCTTCTTGAAATAAGTATTTTCAATTACAAGGTCACATGCACTTATAAATTGTAGTAATGAATCTTCATTTCATTGTGCTTTCCAAATTTGTCTTTCATGAATCCTATTAATGACTAGCGAGTGTCTCCTATGCCCAACCATATGAATCACAAGCATGTATGCACAATCCAATCAAACTTTGTGGTCCTCTTTGGACATCTGATGTCTAGATAATGAGGTTATGATTATTGCTTGTCATTATCTTTCCAATTATCACTTGTGTTAATTTGATGGGTATGGTTAAGTATGATCGAGACATAAGATATTAATATTAATATTATTATCTTATGTAATTAAAAGAATCAAAATGATAAAGTAATAAAAATATTAAATTATAATTTATTATGAAATTTAAGGTAATCTAAGCTATTGTAATCATAGAGCATTTGTTTCAACTTTCCGTACATACCATGAATCTATACTAAAGCTACTAGATTACCAAGTGTTTACTGCTAAGTGTACTAAGTACTCACTGCTGGAATTGCTAAACATTCGTATATTATGTTCAACGTGGTCATACTCACATTGCTACAGAATAAAATATTAAGTTCCTAAGTGCAGGAAAGTAAATTGTATGGAAAGTAAAGTTTTGGAAATTAAACTAAATATTAATGTAGATGCTACAATGGAAGAAATATATTTCAATTTTATTGTTGTCATGCAGAAGCATCTAGGTGCATCTTGCAGTCAAATAGAATTATGCACAATCAATTCAATCCATGCCATAGGCAATTAGAGGAAAATTTAACTAAGTACTATAGAGAGAAAAGAGCTTCATTATTGCTATCTAAAACTATATCCTCAATGTGGATGATGTGCACATATATATAGATTTTAAGAGACAAAGTGTTGATGCATATATACCAATGCATCCTAGGATGCATCAACAGGTATGAATCGACAAAGGTGCCCAACATATCAAATTTTATCATACCCTCATAACTAACTATAACCTCATCATTAAGTTACAAAATTGGTACAAAATTTGAAAAGGTATGGGATTGATGAAAGACTTAACTTTGAGTGTTGCATTACAAAATAATTATACAGTATACAAAATAAATTCTAGACTTATTACAAAATTGGTAGGTGCCTAGCTAGATGGTAATAAAGTGAGACGAAATCTTCACACTGTGCCTAGAGGTTGAGGCTCCTATGATGCAGAGGGTCCTCCATCACATCCTAGCCTTGCTAATGGTTGAGGCTACCCTACTACTGCTATTGCTTCTCCTAAGAACTTGAAGACATCTAGGAGTTCCTTCATTTTCTCCTCCTTCCTTCGTGGGTTATAGATTGTCTAGGTGGCTTTGCCTAAATGAGCTTGTACTAGTATATTCCATAAGCATGGTAGTGTAGGAAACATTTATTTCATGTTGATGAACCCAGAAACAAATTATTTACATTCAAATTTGAACATTTGCATAAGGTTCTATAATTCCTAGTAGTCATATATTCTTCTGGTTAGGTTCTTAGTAATTGATCTTTGATATGTTGATTTACTTTTAAGAACTTCAAGCTCTGCATTGGCTACTTCCAACTTTTGTTTTGTCTCTTTATGTAGCTTGAACTTTGCCTTATAGAGGAGGTAGGAGCTAGCTACTTGCTTCTTCAGTTCTGATCTTAACATCCCCATTGTTAGTATTGCCAAGTTTGCATATCGAAGGTTGGCTAATTTTATAAATTATGTCATGTCCTCGAATTGCAACTCCATTAAGTAGATTATGGCATTATTATAGTTGTTAAGCCCATTAAAGATAGGCTACCATACATCACCTCTTTGCTAGAGTTGCTAGAGGGCTTCCTTCACCTCAGACTTCACCAACTTCATCTATTTTTCATTTATTTGTTTGAGCATTTTGACTTTGTCCATGTAGTGATTCTTCACTCATTCATACTTCAGGGCCTTGATTTTTTGCCTAGTAATCTCAATGGCAGTATGCTAGTGAAGGGTAAAAACCTCATCCATTGAGAGAATTCTATTTTCTAAACCCAACCTTCTCACATCTTAGTATACCTTGGAAAGTTACTCTTGCTATTGATGAATGCATTTGACCATTTGGTCCTTTTGTTGTTTGACATTGCACAAGCAATGATATTTTTAAGTCAGCACAAGATTTTCTTTGTGAACTCATTAAAGGTCATGACCAAAAGATTTCATCATTACTTCCAACAATGATGCATCAAGGATTGTATGATTCTTTACATTCTCAGTTTGCTGTAATCTTTATTGAAGCTATTGGAAATCTTCATCCCTTCTAACCCTAGGTTTGAGAATGGTGGGATTCAATAAGTGGGCTTTGAGTTGTGCAACCTTAGCTACCAAGCATAGGTTACTAACGCTGGCATCCTCAAGTTGCATGTTCACAATCAAGTAGCTATGATTGGGTAGCAGAAATATCTTTTGGAAGATCAAAGATCTTCGAAATTGCTTACTTGGCTCCCACTAGTTAATCTAACACTTTCTCATGTTGGGTTGCACTCATTTCTTTACTTCTATCTTTTGCTGACATTTGAACATCTACCATGGTAGCAACATCAAGAATAGATGTCACATAAGCACTCAAAGCTTCTTTTATCTATCTATGACCACCTCTACTATAGTCTTTTGGCCTTTGTGTGGCATGACCAAGATTGTTGTTCCTTCCACTTCCTCAAGCATCACAGAGAAAGGTATTGAATTTAAGGAGATTTTAGGAAATGGTTGTATTGAAATAAACATAGTAAGTTCTTTGACATTGGGATTAGAGAAAACATGATCTTGGTTTCTTTTGTGAGGAGAATAGTAGGGTCATTTCATCTACTAGTGAGCTAATAATCATTGTAACCTTGTTTAATTGGCTCATGGTTAGTTGGTACATAGAAGGTTCACCACCACCTCCAAAGGCTTGTTATTGCACCTATTGTTCCCTAAGTTTCCTTAGGTGCTCAGCAGTTGCTAGCATTTTAGTGTTATCTCTAGTGCTGCAGGTGGTAGTGAAGGTGGAACTCCTTCCTGTTGAAGCTTAGTAGATGCCTTGTCCTTCATCATCTCCTTCCATGATGTGGTAAGAGCCTTATAGACCATGTCATTAGCATAGTGGGCTATCCATCCACTCTTGTAGATTTTTTCAATAAAGTGGGGAAAGGGGAATGTCATCCTATCGTTATCATTTTCCTTGAATCATTTTGGTATTTTTCCTGGCTATTTTTTTAGTGTTTTGGTATTTTTCCTAGTTGTTTTCCAATGTTTTCCTATTCATTTCCTTCATTTTGATATTTTCTCCATATGTTTTCCCATTGAATAAGACATCCTAGATCTTTGCAAGACATCCCTTTGACATGTTGAGAATTTCAGAAAGACATCTCACATATGATCAAGACATCTTTTTTTTTTATAGGAGATGTCTCCTCCTATTTCAAGACATCTCAATTGAGACATCTCCACCAAGCATAAAATGTATCTAGATTAGGTAAGATGTCTCTCAAACTTTGAGATTTCTAACCCAAGATATCCTTGGTTAAGCCAAGACATCTTCCAACTTGTTGAGACATCCCATGTTATCCCTAGATGTCTCCTAGTCCCTTGAGATGTCTCACCAGAATTCAAGATGTCTTTTTCTAATATTTTGATGTTGGATTTTGATGGAATGGATGGGTAAACATTGTGGGGCATCTAAATTGGGCTCTAGTACTTGTCCTGCATCACTTATGATCATACCATAGGTAGCTAGATCTAAGTATCAATGGGTAGGCATTGTGGACGATAAGGTTGGGATCCTTACTTGACCCACATCCGTATGATTGCACTTAGGCTGTGACATTGGGTAAGCATTGTGGGAGAACTCTCTAGCTAGCAATGTTTCCTCACATCAGTTGTGAATGTCATGTGGCTAGATTTCATGATGCAAAACTAAAGGATGGGTAATCCATATGAGTTTGTTTCTAGGTTTTGTTTGTGCAAGAGAGATGATGTTGGTCAACTAGTTCTTGTAGATGATCAAATCTAGTCCATTCTTGGTTTGCCTATCTCTTTATGTTTTATGGATGTCATGTTTTGAATATGGCTTTTTGATATTTTATCTCATGGATCTTGAGATGGCTTCTTATGCAACATGTACCCTGTTCATTAGCTTGTTCCTAGTGTAGCAAGGTGGTTAGCTCCAGTAGAAGGTTTCTAACCCTTCTTGCATTTGGGAATGTGAATTCAAGTGGTAGAAGCTAGGAGCTTGATGGTGATGGAGTTGGATTTTTGAAGCTTTTCTTCATGTTTTTAGATTTTTATATGTGGTTATGATGATCATGATGTATTTGAGCTTTTATAATATTAGTTATTATTAGCTCTCATTTAAGGCTACAAACATGATATGTTATAAGGTTCAATTATAGTTTTTTTAATAATGGAATTGCTACTTAAAGTACTTCGATGTGTTCTTGTTTAACCATGTATTTGGTTAAGGTTTATAATGCTTATGGTGATTATTTTCTTTTGATTATAAGTATTATGATGTCACATGCACATGTTATAAGATTTATGTAATTAAACATGATTTATTGAAGTGTGAAATGTTAGTTTATGATAGAATTAGAGCTATTGTGTGTGATTAACCACTGGGTGCCTTCTTGTTTTGTAGTTGCCACATATAAGCACCTTTGAACACTTATAGATTTGACACACATTTTATATGTTGTGGTGCTTATGCTTTTGATTGTCCATGTCTTCTGCATGTAGTTGTACCTTGTATCATTGTATGCAATGCATGTAACTCTTTTCTTCTCTATCTTATTAAATTCATTTTCCTTGGAGATTTCCAATGAAAGGTCTCTGATTGCTAACTTGACATCAATTATACTTCCCCTTGTAATTGTCCACATGGATTACTAAGAAATTTGTCAAATATGGCTACCCACTAATAGTAGTCACAATGTCCTCTACCAATCTTAATAGAATAGTAATGGATTGGTGTGCAAGCTCTAACTTGATATTAAATTTTTTAAGTGGAGGTAGGTTCCATGTCTTGTAAATTTCTTTGAAGATCAAATTCACACTAGAACCTAAGTCTAACAGAGTCTTACATGCATTATTTTTTCTAATTTGTGAATAGATTAGGGGATTTTTAGAATTAGTTTTTTTCCTAGGAAGCTATCTTATCTTTATCCAATCTCTCATGACATTGGTTAATATGACAATTTGAATGTTTTTATGTCTTTGGTTTGAAGGCAACTTGGTAGAAATTCCTTCAACAATTTAAGAGGATTCCAAAGCCATATATGCCTACAATGGTGTGGGTAGACTATTAAGCTAAGAAATAACCTCTTCTAAGATTTATGCTTTGAACCACTTGAATTTTCATCCATTTTCAAGGTTACCACTCTTGTGGCCGTTGATACTAAGGCTACTGTGGTATTTTACCTTACATAGGTGATGTAGGTAGCAAGTGAGTAGAGGTATATGGTGCATGGTGTTGCCACTAATGAGGAGTATATGCAGAGGGAGATTCAACTCATGAAGTGGCATATCTATGATATTTAGGAGGATAGTATTAATGGGAAGAAATATGGATAGTGGAGCTACTTGGTGACACCAGTTGTTAGTAAGTGTACTCTTGTCTTAGTGGTGGCATCTCCCATGACTACAGATTATGCCACTATTGGTAATAGTCCTATGGTTAAGGTAACATTCCACTTGGGTAATATTACTATTCAAGAAATTGTTGTTTGTAGTCACCTTAAGGATGTTTGTATTGGCATATATCACATCATTCATCATTTGAATTAGAATCTGCAACCCTTTCTATTACTGTAGTTTTATAATTTTCATGGTAATAACCCTTTATTTTGTCTTATTTCCTCCTTTTGTTCTTGTCCTTGGATCTTTCTTATTCTATTTTCTCCTGCACAATCTTTAGTGTTGTTTGGAACCTCTCATTGAAAAAGTCTTACATCTTGTCTATCTTAGCTAAAATCTTAGGAACAAACTTTTGGATTGGAAAGGTCTTTCTTTACATAACCTCCTCCAATTGTGCTTTCTCCTCTAGATCATAGAGATAAACCTCCTTTTTGTGGATGGAGGAGTATCTTTTGTACCCTTCTACACTTTCTCTTTTCTTTAACTTCTCTTCTTCCTTTGCTACTTGGTCACTGAGCATTTGGATCTAATGGCATAGTCTCACTTTGGCATAGACTTTAAGATTCTTCCTAGTTTTGTTTCTAAGCCAATCTATGATATGGAAAAGTTATTCCCTCTGAGAGGAACCATGGTCTGGGCATCAGTGTAGCAAAGAATAGTATCATCCATAGGAGACATCAAGGGATTCATGATGACCTTGTTTCTATCATTGAATCTATTTCCTCAAATTGAACACCTTGGAGTACATCTAATACTTATCATTAAATAGTTCTAGCATTGTACTCTATCTACAAATGGATTATGGTTCAAAGAACCAATATTGAATTTCAACTTCTTTTATAAGTATCCTTGGGAAAAATTTAAGCTTTTGCTAGTTATTTTCAATATTTTGCAAGGTAAAGGCATCATGAAAAATTTGTAGATGGTGTTACAGATTAGTGTTATATCCTTCTTCAAACATAGGGATATTATTCATGTCAAGCTGTTTGATCTAGCTATCCATTTGATTCTTGGTTGAGATATGTACAACCTCACATATGTTGATCATGCTTCCTGTAGTAAGTAATGGTTCATCATGGGCATCTTGTTCATCATGGTCCCTATCATGGCCATGCCTCCTATGGTGTGGTCTACTATGCCTTCTTTCTTGATGATGCCCCTCTTTCTCTTGCTCTTATGTATGTTTCCTTCTTTCATATTACATTAGGATCTTCTATCATCTTCACCTTATCTTCAATCATTTTCCTTTCGATCTGGATCATGCTCTCCTTCATCAGAGGTTGATATCATGCTCTCCTTCATCAGAGTTAGATCATGAGGAAGATGATGAGGATGAAGAGCTTGGAGAATTCTACTAGCTTGCTCTTCCTCTCTAATCCCTTAGGTGTTCTCTTGCTTAGTGACTAGGAGACCTTGGCCTATAGGCCCCCCTAGTTCTAGGTCTAGCTCTCTTCTTACTTTGATTGCTTGCCAAGGTTGAATGTAATCATGGGCGGATCATGTTATCTTCATTGAAGGGGGGCATACCTTAGCATTAAGATATGATTGATGGATATTCTGTGTTATCTTTTTTTAACTATGATGTTAGGTAATTGGAATCCTTTTACCCTTGGAGGCTTCGTGATAGGTCTCCATGAGTTTATCTTTTTGAAGTTAGGCCTTCATAGGTTGATAATCTCTAGAGAGATTATCTGTCCCTTGGAATAATGGAGCTACTATATCACATGCCAGTTTTGGCGATGTTGCCATGAATATTGATGGAATGACATGTCAAATAGCAACACAAAGTTTCCCTCCAAGCCTCTTCATTGCAATTGTTCATGCTACTAAAGGGATGAAAGTAAAGTCTAGATGGTATGGATTTGGATGAGTGTAGACCACTTGGAGTTGTTGAGGTGGTGAATCACCTCTACAAAAAGAAGTCATCTTTTAGTTTGTTCTTCTAATGTGCCTTGAATAAACTATTATTATTTTTCCTGTAATAGTTCATTATGTTGCTACAAATATCTTTGTATGATTTAATTATCTAGAATACTTAGCATGCAATATAAGTTCCCCAGAAATGACACCAATGAGGAGTAGCAAGTGTTCCCTACACCCAACTATATAAATCACAAGCAAGTACACACGATCCAGTAGAACTTCATGGCATTTTAGGCTAATAAGTTCTAAATAACTTAATGTTAGGTTGTTGGTTGTCATCTACACAATCATCACTTGTGTTAGCTCAATTGGTATGATTAAGTGTGATTAAGACATATGATATTTATATTATATTATTTTTATTATTATTAAAATATTAAATTAATTATGAACTTGAAGGTAATCTAAACTATCTTAAGCATAGCTTTTTGTATTCATCTTGAACCTATATTCATGTTACTAGGTTACCAAGTGCTTACTAGTAGGCATACCAAGTATCCATTGTTGGAATTACCAAATGTTAATTTATTATGCTCAAAGTGGTCATAATAAGCTTGTAATGAAATAAAATATTAAATTATTAACCGCTAGGCAGTAAAATACATTGGAAGTAAAATGTTAAAAATATACTAACTGCTAGTCTAAGTACTATGATGGAAGGAATCAATCTCAATTTTATCACCATTATGTAAAAGTATCTAGGTATATTATACACTCAAAATAAAACTCCATTCAATTAATTCATATCATACTATAGACTCTCAGAGGGAAATTTTCCCAAAACCTACAAAAATAAGCTACGAGAGCTTTGCTACTAGAATGACTAAAGGTGTCATAATTATGGATGGTGTGCACATTTATATAGGCTTAGTAATATATGGCATTAAGACATATGCGTCAACGTATCTAAGGATATGTTAATAAGGATGCATCGATGTAGCTAACTTACTAAGACTTCATTAGAATTGAACCTCTAACTTACAAATCATAAGCTACATGCTCTAACCAAGTAAGTAATGCCTTACTAATAAAGGGTTCCTCTAACACTATTGAAATAAAAATATTTCTTTCATTCTATATTTCCAAAGTTTTTGACATATTATTTGCTTCACCATTTGATGAATTTGTTGAGAATTAGAATATGAAATGTGTTCTTAAATATTCCATTTTATTGAGCCATAAATTTCATGAAAAGTCCATTTTTTATCTTAAGTTACCAGCATAATCTTTTGGTAGTATTTATCCAATAAAAATTTAAAGAGATTATGAGTGTACACTATAAACTAACAAATAACTTCAATTTCTAAGGATGTTATCTTTTCTTGAAAAATTATATCGTATTATGTCTATGTCTTTCTTCTAAATTCATTTAGTAGGAAAAGCTTCTATATTTCTTATATCTCTAATATTAAAGAAGAGTTGGTTGAATAGTAGCATGATAGGTTTATTTTAAAAAATTCTAAGCTAGAATATATTCTTTCTTATCTTTTCTTTTAAAGGTAAATAAGTCTTTTATAGTACTTATGACTCTTTGATTAATGCATTGATTCCATTTGTAATCATAGGAGCATTTTAGGCCATGATATTTATAAGAGAAGGTTACATCATTGTCACTGTCCTAGTCTTATCCTAACAAAATGAGGTTGGCTAATGATGAAACATGTTTCTTCGTTTGCTTTGATGTTAGGTATCCAACGTCAGAGCTGCAACGTTAGGTATCCAATGTTAGGGTCCAGATGCGATGTCGGGTATCCAACGTTGGGGGGTATATGCTGGCCTATAAATATAGAACTTGGGCTCTCGAGTTGGTAGTTAGTTTTTAGTTTTTAGTCAAAGTAGCAAAGCTCTTGTAGTTTATTTTCTTCAAATTTGGAATATTTTCTAAGTGCCCACAGAAGGAGTCTAAGTGTGTATGGCTCTTTGTTTGAACACTAATGTGCCTAAGTGCAACAGTGTGACAGGAATAAAAATAAACTCTTTTGATAATCCTTGTAGCACTGAGAATAGATTAATGTTTCTTTTAATGCACTTTACTTTAATGCATTTGAATTAAGCAATTACTTTCCATCAGTTAATGAATACAAGCATGACCACTTCGAGCATACATATAGTACTTGGTAACCTAGTAATGCTTAATGTTTGGTAGCTTAGCAACACTATATGTGTTCAAGATGTGTCCAGGAAGTGGGATGGTTACTTGTGTTAGGCTAGCTAGGCATTAGATGAATTAGATGTTAATTTACTTGACCTTTCATTCTTGTTGTAGGCGATCAAATTTATAAAAAATAAAATAAGAAAAATCATGTACCTTAATTACACTTAAACCATACCCTTGAGCGTCACAAGTGTAGTTGGGAAGACAACGAATGTTCTCAATGCCCATTTCACTTCCTAGAAGAGCTAGTGCACTAGAGAACTATAGGTCCATAGAATTCAATTGGATCGTGCGTAAATGCCTTAGTGATTCATATGGTTGGGTATAGGGGTACCTTGTTGCTCATCATTGGTACCTAATAAATCATTAGTTGGCTGGAATATCTAATAAAAAGTGAACTTTTTGGTTGGCTTTGATAACAAGGCTATGATAATAAGGCCTTAATAACAAGGCCTTGATAACGAGGCCTAGTCAACATAGCCTAGCAATAAAATCTATAAATACATGCTCATAGTTGTGTTTATGCAATTCTTTTGTCAATAGAGTAGCTAAACTCTTGTGGTTTTATTCCGTAATCTTAGAGAATAGTTAGTGAGTGCTCGCAGTGTGGATCTGAGTCAGTTGTACAACGTATTATTCGAGTGGCAATGTACTTGGACACATTCCATGAATGACAATAAGATCGAGATTGATTCTTATTCATTGCAGCACTTTAAATTAGATTAAAGTTACTTTTAATACAATTTATATTTCATGTACTTAGTTAATATTTATGTTTCCATGCATGTTAATGAATTGGTGGAATGAGCGCAACTAGTTTTGAGCCTAAACATGTATTTGCTTGGTAATCCTAGTGGCTTTATTACTTGTTTCACCCAGTAGCATAGTGCTTGGTAATCCTGGTAGTGGATACATGGGTTCAAGATGTGTACGGTAAGCTGGAAATGGACACTCATCGCTGATAGGATAGTTTAGACATTACTTTCCATTGTTAATTAGTTTAAATAATTGATTTCTTTATTATCGTTAGGAGCAGCATAAGGTTGTGACAACATCAAGAATCATATGCCTCACTTTGGACTAAACCATACATGATAAAGCTACCACTAGTCCAAGTGGGAAGAAAACAAACTATGATCAAGGCATAATAATCTAGATGCCACAACTAGTCCCATCCATGAAATTTGATCGAACCATGCATGAATGCTTGTGATTCGTATGGTTTAGCATAGGGGGTACCTTGTCGCTCATCATTGGCACCATTGCCAAGGATGGTGCTAGTTATCTAGATTAGTTATATCATACACGATCACTATAAACACATTAACGAACTATCTTTGGGAAAATACTAAGTCATACACATCATACACCAACAAAAATGTCTCTTTCACAAGGAAGCAATAATGCATCATATGAAGAGAACATTCATTGGAGAACCAATGAGATATATATTGAAGAAAATTAGAGTGACCAATCTCATGTAAGTGTTTCATATGTTCATGACCACCCTGACGACACTCAAGGACTACATTCACCTAAGGTAGATAATCCTAGAGGAGATGAAGTAAGTCTTAGACAAGGGGAGGCCTCAAGGCCTAGGACCTTCTCAAAATCTAAAAAAGATAAATTAAGGGACTATGGGGAACACCATCGAAGCCATGGTAACTCTCCTAGTTCCTCATCTTCCTCTTCCTCTTCAACATCTAGTTTTGATGAAGATGAACATAGGTATAGAGACAAAGCCTCACTATGGGATCGAAATAAGGGTAAAAATCAAAACCATGGGAAAAATCAAAGGGCTCAACATGAACACATCCAAAATTGCCACAATCAGGTAAATAGAAATAACACTTTTCACCATGCCCTGTTCGATGACGATGAACCCTTGTTGGCTACTAAGAGCCTGATGTAGGTCACAGTGGTAGTTAAGATCCCCCATAGGCATCATAGGGAAAGTCGCATAAAAAGGCTCGATATGAATAATATCCCTAAATTTGTGGGAGGCTATGATTCTAATCCACAACATCACTTACAAGCCTTCCATGATGCTTGTGTCTTGCAAAATATCAAAAATAAGTGGGAAAAGCTTAAGTTGTTCCCTAGGACACTAATAGATGGAGCTAAAAGTTGGTATAGATCATTGGAACCAAGTTCTATCCACCAGTGGTCCACAATGGTAGAACTTTTCAATGAAAAATACCAAACCTATACAAGAGTGTCCAACCTAAGAAAACAAATCCAAGGGTGGAAGAAAAAAATTCATGAACCCTTGGATGTGGCCTTAGACAGATACTATGTGCTACTACATAGATGTCCTAGCCATGATTTCTCTCAAAAGGAGCAACTTTTCCACATCATAGATGGGCTTCATAATGAAACAAGGGAGACCCTTGGGATGTATGCTTAAGGTCAATTATATGAACTAAAAGCCCATAAAATATAAAGGCTAATTAGGTAGGTGGCAAAAGAAGAAGGAGAGCTAGGTAAATAAGAGAATGTAGAGGAAAATAACTAAGATCCAACTCTTCAAAGGAAAAGTGTCCATATCTATGATGAGGAAAAAGAGCTAGCTCTCGATGAGGTGATTTCACAACAAACCTTGCCATTGCAACAATCTCTTGATGAACTCTAGGCAATGCTAGATAGGATGTCAGAGTGGATAAATGAAAAAGCTACAACTTTCATAGAAACTATAGAGGAGAAGGTAACACAAAATGAACTAGGTGATCACAATAAAGGGAGGAAGTAGAACCAATAAATAGCTAGGAACACTTATTTGGAAACAGGAAACACGACTAAAGAAAGTGAGGCTATAAACTTAACCATAGATGAAGATGACAAATGTAACATCTACATACATGACCACTTGAAGGGCCATTGCCTAATCGTGTCACATCTACATGAGTATTGGGCTTTTGTATTAAATCCCAAATTTGTACAAAACCACATGTCGAGGAAATTTTCTTTTCCACACAATAATTATAGATAGTCCCACAACCAATTGTACTATTCTAGGGGGACTTATTACCAACCTTATTACTATCATCAATCGTAATGGCAAAACCCACAGTCATGGGGGAGGCCACCATCAAACCAACCCTACCCTTACTGTTGATCAAACCCATATGGATATTATGTTCAACACCTTGTTTCTCCAACTAGTTCTACATCCTCTACTTTAAATTGCTACTACCACTCTCTTGAATATCATTGACCCGTGGCATCTCCTGAAGGATCACCACCTCACACCTCTCATCCTTCATCATATCCTCAATATTCTCATACTTCCCTCCACCATATGTCACCACCAGCAACACAAGAAGGTTTAGCACTGCGACATCAACAAGAGAATGCCACTTGTGCTATAAACATACATAGAAATGATAATGCCAGTAGATCTCCTCCACAATATGAGAAATGTTCTTTCTTTAGGGCAATTCCCATGCGTAAACACAAACCTTATGGACCTACCGACTCATCCCTACTAGCACAATGCCAATAAAGTGCAACACCCTTCCTTTCATAACCAATGTCCTCTAATCAAAGGCCAACATCCATTGTTACTCAAAGACTTGATAGAAACGATGAATCTAGCACTGTGGAAAGACAAAAAAAGAATCCATGCATCACTACTAATAGTAAAGGGTGTAGTTGTGGGCTGGAAATTTAAAATATTAACATAGCTAACAACAAAGCTAAGAAACAAGTGTGCGAACAAAAACTAATCTAAGTAGTAGCACTAAACCAGAAGACACCTAGTGGCTTGTAAATGAAAATATAAAATTGTTTCAAAGATGCATGGAGACAACTGATAATCTTATTAGTTCTAGACCTAAGAAAATAGACCAAACAGAGGACTTAGACACAGATATCTTACACTTTGATTATATACCAGAAAAGGATATTAAACACGGAGACCTAGGAATTAAAATAGAAAATCAAGAAGAAGAAGCAAACACATTTGGATCCCCCAAAATGGAAATACCTTCAAGTCTAGATGAAGATACATCTTTGAATGATCCAAAAGAGACTCACTAATGTTAGATGTGCTACCATGTGATTAATTAAACTAGTAACAGTGATATATGGAAAATCGATGGTGTATAACTCGGGAATTGTGCAGTCCATCTTGCGAATGTGTAGCCATAAGATTAGTTGTGAGGGAGATGCTCCATCTTGGTTTAAGAACTAATAAGTGTTTTTCACCTTTTTATTTTTACAATTTCTTATCATTTTCTTATTTCTTCCAAAATTTTTTGATTCTTACTGTGTTTTCCATTTCTTAATATTTTTCTTTTCTTTATATTTTTCTTTTTTCTTGAGTCATTTCCTTTATGTTTTATGAATGTCTTTTATATTTTTGTTAATAATATTGCCAAGTGATGATGTAGAAGTCGACGCTCTGTGTTGGGTTTTTATGCTATGCTATCAAGATGATTGGGTAAGTAATTGTGTAAAACAGTGAGACCACCTTATCCATCCCTCCAGTTCTTTGAATAAAAGGTCTTTTTCATGGAAACAATTTGGTTCTTCTTTTATGAAAATAAATAAATAAATCAATAATCATTGTACCTTGAAGAAAGAGGGAATGACCAAGTGGGAATGGTAAGGGTGTGACCTTAAGGGGACTTATTGGGTTTTCTTCTTGTCTTCCTTCATGTGGTTTATGACCTATTATCACTCCTTAGTGAACCAATAAAAAGGAGCTTTGTCTTTACATGGGGTGATTTCCATTTAAAAAAAAAAAAAAAGAAAAGGAAAAAAAAAACAATAAAACAAAAAGAAAAAGAGGAAAAAAAAAAAACAATAATGGAAATTCAAAGCACACCCCGTAGACACAATAATGGGCTACAAGAACTAGTTATGGGATTGAAAAGACATGTTACCCATGTCTAAAGGTGCCCCTCTAACTAAGGCCCTTCCTTTCTTATTCTCTTTTCTTCTCTTTTTGGAGTGATGATTGTTCTTTGAGGTGGTTGTGGATTCATGGTGGTAGGCAGGAGGGAAAACATCAATGTGAGGTTACTGTTTATGGTATGGACTTGGTCTGAGCTTGGAAAAATAGGTATGTTGATAATTTTAATCACATATTTCACAAGAACTTATTGTAGACATGGTCAAGTACCTTACATCTCGATTTCTGTAATCCCTTCTCATCCCATTATTCACCTCATTACTACATGTGATTATGAGCCTTTTGGTTTTGTGTAGTATAGTACAACATCCCAACCAAGGCAGTTGTGTGTTGTTTGAAATGAAGGCATGGTGTACATTTAACTTCTTGGGTGCCAATAGACATCTATAGAAGTGGTTATGCAAGCGCATTATGGTAGGAGCTTGATTTGGGGAGGATCCACCTACATAACTTTTGTTGATCATGGCTTTGAACTAATCTTCACATCTTCTAGAACATCAATGATAGTTCTATGAATTTACGCATAATTTTGGGACTACTTCTCATCACTTTTAATTACTTTTTTTTGTACTTTTCTATTAAAATATCTTTCAAGTTCAATATTTTTTTGGCCATCTTCTAAATTAGAATTTTGGTTTTAATTATTTGAAAACTTGTGTGCTTTTGGAGGTATGCTTTTTAGTCATGGGGGCTAGGGATGTCTACTTTGAAATTTTGAAATTTTTCTAACATCCTATTTTTGAACATCATTGTAACTAATAATAATTGATCAAAATAATGTGAACAGCTTGATGATGTTAGTTACCTCATACCTTGGGCATAGTATGTTATCATCACCTTATGCTTAAATGAAAACTAAGGAATTCAAAAAGGGTTAATTATTATTGAAAATTTACGAAAACTAATGTTGAGCCTTTGGTGACTATAGGTGATGCTAAAAGAAATGCCGAAGAAAGAAGGTCTTTTGCCAAATATGGAAATGAAACTAAGAGAGGGACAATGGAGGATGTGCCCATGGACAAATCATAGCACATCTAAGATAGCAGCTCAAGCATCACATGTTTACTAGATCCATGGGATGATGAGAAGAAATTTTAGTCCATCCTTTAAGAATGTTGCACATAACCAAAGAAGCATTGACATAACAATTTAGGTTGGAAGTCTACCACCACTAGTGGCAACAAGAAGAATCATCTTTAGTGGATTCTTCAAGACCTCTGCAAATTTTGTAATCTTCAAAGTTTGTCCAATATTTTTGTTACTCTGTCATTTTGTATGCACCCACTCAAGTAAAATTTTGTAATGTGGCACTCAAAGTCAGTTAGTAGTTAGTGTCAGTCAATAATTCCAAACCTTTCCAATTTTGTAAAGAAAGCTCAATCCTATCCTGTTAACTCGAGGACAAGTTTTTATTTAATCGTGGGGGTATGATGAATCATCAGTTGACTAGAATATCTGATAAAAAGTCAACTTTTTGGTTGGCTCCGATAACGAGGCTTTGATAATAAGGCTCTAATAACAAGGCCCTGTCAACATAGCCTTGCAATAAAATCTATAAATATGAGCTCACAGCCATGTTTATGCATTTCTTTTGTTAAGAGAGTAGCTGAAATCTTGTAGTTTTATTTTGTAATCTTAGAGAATAGTTAGTGATTGCCCATAGTGTGGATCTAAGTTAGTTGTATGATGTCTTATTCAAGTCGCAATGTACTTGGACACATTCCATGAATGGCAATATGATCGAGATTGATTCTTATTCATTACAACACTTTGACTTAGATTAAATTTACTTTTAATGTAATTTATATTCCATGTACTTAGTTAATATTTATGTTTCCATACATGTTAATGAATTGGCTGAATGAGTGTGACCAATTTCAAGTGTAAACACATATTCGCTTAGTAATCCCAACAATGTTATTACTTGGTTTGCTTAGTAGCATAGTGCTTGGTAATCCTAGTAGTGGATATGTGGGTTCAAAACATGTACGGCAAGTTGGGAATAGACACTCATCGCTCGTAGGCTAGTTTAGACATTACTTTCTATTGTTAATTAGTTTAAATAACTAATTTTTTTATTATTGTTAGGAGTAGCATAAGGCTGCAACAACATCAAGAATCATATGCCTCACTTTGGACTAAACCATACATGACAAAGCTACCACTAGTCTAAGTGGAAAGACAATGAACTACGATTAAGGCATAATGATCTAGATGTAACAACTAGTCCCATCTATAGGATTTGATTAGATCGTGCATGAACGCTTGTGATTTGTATGGTTGGCTGTAGGGGGTACCACACCACTCATCAGCGCCATTGTTGAGGACCTTTTGGTTGTTTTGTGCACTATTTAAGACTTAGTGAAAATTATTTAAATTGTTAGCACGAACCTTAGAGTCACATCACATCCTAAGATTACTATAAAAATAGTTAAAAGTGCACTGTGTTTTTTCTCATCTAATTGAAAATGTCTTCTTCTCACAAGAGTAATTCTTTGTCCAAGTTTGATAAAGCCTATCAGCCAGTGCCTTAACAATATTGAATTGTATATGGTCATCCTGACGAGTATGTACCAAATTTCACCTTTATCCTACACTAGGATGAATAGCTACGATGGCATGACATTGAAGGCAACATTGTGTTGCTGCCTAATCGATCCATTCCTGTAATGCTCTAACAAATGCTTATCTGATGGATTCTCTAGGAATGTCTTGCTGAATATGTTGTGCAAGATACTAATGCTAGGGATTATCATCCCACTGAAGCACAAGGTCTATGGGATCAACAACTAGAAAAATGCTATGAATCTACAAAGGAAAAAAGATTTAATGATTCTCCATTTCTGTTATACCAAAAAGATGGTGGAGAACCCTTCTTTAGGGGTTTTCCATTTAATGAAATTCCTCTCTTTGACTTTGGTGAAGGAGGTCAAGATCAGAACTTGCAGTCATGATTCACAACCTTGGTTTTGGTAAGAATGGATCCAATGACAAAGAAGGATTTGGAGGAGCAAGTCAAGGTAGGGATGCAAATAAGAAACAAGATCATGATCATGGTCATGATCACCTAAGAGGCAGTAGTAGGCACCATGATGGTGCTAGTTCTCCTTTTGCTTCCCCTTCACTATTATCATCTTCTTCTTTTGGATTTGATCATGACTGCAGGAGGTGAGATCATTATGATGAAGGTGACCGATATGAACAAAATGATTGATGGGACCAAAATGATCAAAGGGATCATCGGGAGAGGCAAGATCAAGGGCATGGACATTTAAGAGAGGTACATCACCATGAACAAAGGGGTAGTAGATGGCATCGTAGGCACCATGATCAAGGCCTCGATGAGCCTTTGCTTGCTACCTAAAGTATGCTTAATATTGCAGAGGTAGTACACATTCCAATAAGGCATGTGAAGGATAGTCGAATCAAAAGGCTACACATGAATAATATTCCTATGTTTGAATGGGGATATAACTTTGATCCACAAAACCATCTCCAAGCTTTTCAAGATGCATGTGTCTTGCAAAACATAGAGAATGAGTGGTAAAATCTTAAGTTGTTCCCAAGGACACTCATTAAAGAAGCAAAGAATTGGTATTAGTCCTTAGAGCTGAAATCTATTAGACGATGGAGTACCATGGTTGAGTTGTTTAATGATAAATATCAAATATACTCCAGAGTGTCCAACTTGAGAAGGAAATTCCAAGGATGAAAATAAGAAATGCATGAACCCTTGAATGTTGCCATCAACTGATACTATTCCTTAATGCAGAAATTTCCTAGCCATGGTTATTCCTTAATGCTACCATCAACTTCGCCACATTGTAGATGGGCTTCGATTAGAAACGAGGAGAACCCTTAGTGTTTATGGCCAAGGGTGACTATCAGAATTAAGTTCCCATCAAATACAAAGACTAATAGAGTATGGAGCTAAAGATGAGGGCAAATTAAGAAAAAGAGATAGTACAAAAGAATATAACTGTGACCCTTTCATTTGCAAGAGGGAGGTTTGATTTTGTGATAGCGAGGATGAATCCACATCTGATGAGGTGGTAAATAAGAGAACCTTGCCACTCCAAAAATTTCAATATGAAATTACGACCCAGGTTGATTAGTTATGGGACTCCTTGGATAGTAGATTTCAAGCTATCTTAGAAATTGTTGAAGAGTTTAAAGAACAAGGTAGTGATCGTGAGTACATGAGGTGCTTATAAAAAAGGTAAGGGCAAGATTGCTACAATAGAAGAAGTTGCAGAAAGTGAATCAGATGATGATGATGGGTGTGACATCTACCAATATGTACATCCTAAGGAATGTTTCCCCATTGTGTCACACTTATAGTAGTCTGGGGTGTATGCTTTAAATTCATGACTAACAAAAAGGTAAACATCTAGAAGATTAACTTATCCTCAAGGTAATTTTAGGTAGTTCCACTAAAAACAACAACATTATCCAAGTGGAGCTCCATTGCAACCATATGAGCAATATCAACAGTGACAACAACCAAAATCATGGGTGCTAGCACCACCAAGGTAACAATACCCTTATCAATAGCCATACCCTTACCCTTATCGACAACCTAATCCCTATGGTTACTACGTTTAGCAACCCTTGTCTGCATATGACTCCACTAGTCATGTTTCTACTTTCCAATCACACTACCATTCTTCTAATTATTATCAAACTCATTCTCCACATGAAAGAAGGGGACCACCTCTTACCTTTACCTCCCTCCTATCCCTACACATGTTCCTTCTCCACTCGCATAGTTACCACTTGCTCCACCTATGCCGGGTGAATTACTAGCTCAAACATAATAACATAATGTCACTAGGGCTATTAATCTACAATTGGATCATCAAGTGATGAGTAGTGAGGTACCCCTACTCTCAACCATATGAATACGAGCTTGTACGCACGATCCAATTGAACTTCGCAAAAAGACTAGTTATGGCACCTAGATAGTTACACGTTGATAACAGTTCGTTGCCTTCCCACCTGAACTAGTATTTGCTTTGTCACATATGGTTTAGTCTAGAGTGAGGTGTATAATGTGATTCTTAATATTATGTTACTCCTAAAGACAATGACAAATACCTTGATTAAATTAATTAGCAATAGGAAGCAAAGTCTAAACTAGTGGAAGGTGATGAGTATTTGCCCTTAATCATCTGTACGCATCTTGGACTTCATGTACTACTAGGATTATCAAGCACACATTACTCGAAGTACTACTAGATATGCTACTGGGTTACCAAGTAGTGACACTTAAATATTCATGATTAAGATGTACTCATTCCTCATTTATTAACAAAAATAGTAAATGACGATAAGAGAAATATTAACTAAGAAAATAATAAATAATTAATAATTAAATAATTTAAAACTAAGTGAATGTTGTAATGATGGAGTAATCTCTATCTTTATTGCTGGCTGTGTGCATGTCCAAGTATGTCACACTCAAACAAAGGTTCCATACAATTACAAACATCACATTGCGGGCATGCACTGAGAAAGAACTGAAGCTAAATGAAAACTGATGAAAAGACTCTACTTTGAAACTTACCCAAAAGACTCTCTTCCTATGTGCCTGAATGCTATATTTATAGGGCTACACAGGAATCATGATATCATGTATTCGATATCATTATCCAGGCTATGATATCGCGTACTTGATATTAAGGATCCAATATTGGGGCTTGGCAAACCACAATTCATCATACTCCCATGATTGAATAACAACTTGGGCTTGAGTCAAAAAAAATGAAAAAAAGTTCAATTGATTACATAGTGGATAGGTATAGAATTATTGACTAACTAGGAATTACTCATGCCATAGTGTGGGATTGAACAAAACAAAATTGGGCACAGACATAGAATTACAAAAGATAAAATTTGTTGAAACTCATGTGGTTCTTGGCGATGGTTGCTCCTCTATGGGTGTCTTCCCCTTATCTTGTGCTCTAGGCCTTAGGAATGGATGTCTCTGAAGGAGTGTCTAAAGTCTTTCCTCTTCAGTTCAGGGGTCATGTGTCGTCCGTGTTAATGTTCCAATATTTGATGAAGTTGGCACTTCCCATGGGCATGGTAGTTGTGGGAACATATGATTGGCCTTGACATACCAAGCTAGAAACAACTGTCATTCCACTTCATAAGCTCTGGCTTTGTCCTTGCATTCTTGGTAGTCTGTGAGCCATCGAGCCAAATCCTTCACAACATCTTTTTGTCCTTGGTAGTTAGTCTTGAACACCTCTAATTCAAAGTTTGCTACCTCTAATCTCTGTAATGTCTTCTTGTGTTTAGCAAATTCGATTTCATATTTAGTGTAGGTGGCTGCTACTTGCTTCTCCAATTCTATTCTTGGGCATCCTACTATTGACATGGCTAAGTTGGCATATCGCAGGTTTGCCAACTCCATATACGCTATGAGATCTTGTATCTGTAGGTCTTAGCTTTTCAATTCTCCTTGGTGGGCAAAGGCATAAGTATCCAATATGGCTTGCTAATCATCATTTTGAGCACTGAGAGTGTTAATATGGGCTTTGGCCATATGCATTTCTTTCTCAATCACCTACTTATACATCCCCACTTGATCTTTGAAATGGTTTTTGAGCTTCTCATGTTGCTTGGCCTCATTCTGCCATGTAGTTATTTCAATCGCTGTCTTTTGACAGATCGCACACACCTCCTCCATTGAGAGGGTTTTGTTTTTTCTGGCCAAGCGATTCATATCCTGGTTGACTCTTATTAATTATTCTCACAATTGTTGAAAACCTTCATCGAGAATATTCTTCTATTTTTATACTATGGTTAATTGGAGATTTTTGGCCACAAGCTATTTATTTTCTTCTTATAAGGCCTTGAGTGCTTTGGCATGTGCATACGTTTGAGCTTGTGCCTTAGAAGCATCCTAATTAGCCTTCCTTTTTTTCTTTGTCTCTCTTTTATTCTCTTCCAACAATTTACTCAACTACTCTATCCAGAATGACTCTAGCTGGTCTGTAGGGATGAATTGGGATAGATCTCATTATGTAGCTTGTAGGATGACGAACTTCTCTTAGAGTCTCTTCAACTCCTCCTCTGCATGTTCGACCTTGACCTTTACCATGACTAGCTTTCCTTTTGTAGAAATGAGGTCTGACTGTGTTGCTATGACATCTTGAAGGATGTCAAACAAGGACGTCATCACTTGTCCTGTCTACAAAAATTGATCCAAAATATCCTCATGATTTGCAAGAGTCATTGAGGGATCAATTGAGGCTTAGGCATTGCATGTTTCGGTAAAATCTACTGGTGACACAACAAGGACATTGAACGATTCTTTAATGTGGTTTGCAACCACTGCTGCTGCTCCGGCTGCAACATGGTGCTACATGACCACTACTGTGGCACCTTCACTAGTTTGTAATTGCACATGAAAAGATGCAACATTTCTAGAAATCTATTGTGACCAGTGTGATTCCCTTCCTTATGTTTAGATGGAAACCTCACCCCGTGCACAATCAATTGAGACTATGGACTGTATGGTGTCATCAATGATCTTGAAGAGGTTTGCCTCATCATGGCTCTGCCAACTGACTATTTCAGCGATGGCCTAGAGATGGCTCATTGATGGTCGATAGTCCTGCGACGACGATGGTAATTGGTCTTGCTGGTGTATGGGTTGTGTGCTAGGCCCTGCTTCCTATTGTTGAATAGATTTTATGTCTAAGAGTTGGTTGGGTCCTATAGTTTTAGGTGCAGTGGGCCCAACCATCTGTTCTTTCTTAGGTTCCAGTGTCTCATCAACATTTTTCCTTAGGGGCTGGTGGCTTCAGTAATTTGGCAAATGAAGCATTTTGAGCCTTTTTGGGGATGTCATTGGTGTACCCCAAAATTCCAACATGTTAGCATAACTTCTTGATTAGGCAAGGAAAAGGCAATGCAAACTTCCCTATCTTACATTCTTTAAATCACCTTAAAATTTTGGTGAGATATAGATGGGATAGGTTGGCATCAACCTTGCCCATCAAGATGGCACTTCCTTTAGCCACATAGGTGGAAATCCTGTTCAGTTCTTTTGTTGGGAAAATGTGATACGTGCCAATTTTAAAGTAGATCCTCTCTTCAAGTGTGAGCTCTCCATATGTTTTATCCTCCTTTCCATACGTCCTTTTTAAACATATTTTTCATGCATTTGCATTAGAGCGAGTGGACAGGTGAGCAACCTTGGGCCCTGTGTTCAAAAGGTTCAAAAATTTCAAAATGGCTTTGGCAGAGAAATCAACAGAAATCCCACCAATATCAACGGTGGTGCCTTCTTCTTTATTATGCCAAAATTGGTATGTCTCCCCTAGGTACCAATCACCACTCCCAAAGAGAATAGGCCATAGTGGAGACCCTTTAAGTTGGTCTCTAAATCCCTCAGGGGAAAATTTGGTAAAAGGTCCAAAATTAAGTTCCACAATCACAACTGTTGACGTGGACCTTTCACGAATTGCCTGAACACATTCCAGGGACAACGTGAGATGTTGTCCCTGTTTAGGTGCTCTACTATCTCCACTTTCAGCATGCCTTAATTGTGCAGTAACAGGAGGTTCTTGATGAATGTTGAATGATTGTGCCTCCTTCTCTGCATGTTCTTCAGGAGGCGGTTGGTTTCTGCCTCTCCTTGGCTATTTGGATGTATCCTAAGAGGGTCCTCCTTGTTGTCCTCATTTAGGGGCCATTTACAATCACACGGAACCAACTATTAGTAAGGCTTTTACAAAATTTGATTTATACCTTACTCCTTGTCCTTAATAGATTCATTTCTTGCCTAGTGTGATTTTGAGTTAGAAATTTTCATGAAAATTTCCCTAAAAGTTTTGATATTGGGTCCAATTTGATTAGGTGACTCCAAAAAATAATTTTCATGGTCTAGATAAAGAAATAAAGTTAATTTGGAAAACTTTTTAAACATTTTTAAGGTCACTTACCATTTATGATATCCTTTAGGCAATGAAGGATTTTGAAAAAACTACATGCAACTTGGAGCATACCCTTTCCCCACAACTAAGTTAAACACTTTGGGTTTAAGCAGGTTTGATCAGAACGAGAATCGAAGTGTGAATGAGCAAGTTATTGATGTTTGAATGATAGGTGTGTAAGCTTGAAAATTCATGGAAGAAAATTGCAACTCCCCTTGCATCAACAGTAAAAAATGATGTTGACGCACGTGGGGGTCCCATATATATAGTTTTTATGGATGTGATATTGCATACCTGTTAACATGGACTCAATATCTCGTCAGACTGGATACCGAGTACCTGATATTGTGTCCCTTCTGAAATAGGGTATGTGGCATAATTGATAAATTTTTGAATTTCCAAGGCTAAAAATGAAGGATTTAATGTTAATTCAAAAGATATAGGGTAACATCGAAGAGACCTAAAGGCACCAAAAGTGTAATGAAATGGAATTTTACAATGAATTTCGTGAATGGAGGGAGGAAAAAGGATATGTAGTGGTACATAGGAACATTTGAATTAAAATGATGATAAGGGAAAGGATAATTTTATCAATGCAATACTTGGAGGGTATAAGATGATGTGGTGATGTGCAATGAGTATAAATTACAAAAGTTACGCAAGTGGGTCCTCCCAAAAGCAGGTTCCTACTTATCATGCCCTTATGTAACCACACCTTAAAATGTCCATAGGTACTAAAAGGGTTAAATGTAATCTGCACTAGTGCAACAAAACACACACATGTAAATACTACTACAATGAGGTATGAGTTCTATGCCACACAAGACACAAGTTTCAAAAGTACATAGAAAATAGGGTGAAATGAATCATAGAAGGGATTGCAAAGATTAGGACGTGAGGTAATTGACCCTGGGCATAATGAATCCTGAGTGTGGGGCACGATTAATGTATCATTAGTCTTTCACTCCAAAATCAAGATCAAGTCCATGCCTCTGATCAGTGACATCGCATTGTTTCATCCAATGATGGACAACCATAAGAGCACCATGATAGTAAGGCGTACAATCACTTAGCATTTTGTCCAAGGGAGGAGTGATTTGAAATTTCTCTACAAAACATTTTTCTTGATCTTTTATTTATTATTTTTCTTCTTTCTTTTCTTTTTCTTCATCTGGTTACTTTGGCACTTTGTCTTTTCTAAAAATGTTCTAAAGAAGTCACCAACCTTCAGGCATGGGTGCATGTATTTCTAGTGGGACCCTCCAAAATAGCATTGAGCTTCTTTATTAAGTTCCTTTATTACTCTTACTCCCATTTTTCATTAGATCTACAAGGATTTTAGTACAAACAAGCTGCATGATAGCACCTACCAATGTCACCAAAGAGAATCCACAAGTCCCCTTGATGTCACACCCTAGCCATTCCTTTGTTAGTCCATCATTTTTTGCTCTAGGCATAATGAGTACAAAATTACTTTTAAGTTTTAATGATGAAAAAAATATCATCATACCAAGAGTAGAACCTCTTATTCATAGAATGGGTGGGTGGATGTTGTGGGGTCACTGTCCAAATAATTAGTTATCTGAAATTTGATAGCATATAACAACACCTCAACCAATAAGGCACATGAGTATTTTATTCACCAATGAGATTACCCTCAAAAATATAAAACATGAAATTGAAAATGAAAAATTGGAAAACAAAAAATTGTAAAATTAAAGAAAGAGAAGAACATTTACTAATTCTGCTTGTTAGAATGGAGAATATCCCCCATGACTTAACCCTTGAGTATGGCTAGAATTAATAAATGGAAAATTTGGATCCATGCATGTTAAAAACATTGGGATCCAGTCATATCCAAACCACTGGGTATCTTTTGATGTGGTGGTGGGAATGTACCCAAATTAGGCTTCACACACTTGATTAAGGTAGACATAGTGGGGTAGATTATAAGATGTGATCATGTGATAAGGAGCTAACCCACTATGGCACCCATGACCATAAGATGGTATGCATGGATCGATATGTCTCCCTACGTGGTTATATTCATTAGGCTGCATGGTTGTTGGAGTGTTGATTGGTGGCCCAAATAAGGTAACAGGAGGCATTGAGTTCGAGGAGGAAGATGCGTCACAATGCTGGGCTTGCCCTGACTTGGTCGATGTAGTGGGTTTAGAACCGTGCTATCTCCTTCTATGGTCATGCCTAAAGAAAGGACATTTTCAACTTTGTGGAGGACATCCACTGCTATTGACAGTAGCAGCACAAGTAACATTTTTGGGTTGATGCTATGGTGCAAAACCTTCTAGCGCTACTGGTGGCAGTGTAGAAGGAGGTGAAGAATGAGAATATTAAGGGTGAGAGAAGTGTAAGGCACATGAGGTGGTGATCTTGTTTGAGAGGACATCGGTTGATAGTGCTTGAGAGAATGATAACGATGAGGTGAAGTAGAGGATGTTGATCTAGTTAGAGAAATAGGGTGTTGAACATAATAAGCACTTGGTTTTGGTTGGTACAAAGGGTGTGGTCTGTTTGGCAGTGACCTCCCCCACGACTAGGGGTTTTGCCACTATGGTTGGACATAGTACTTCTGTATGAAATTTAGATGTAGCATTCCTCCACAATGCTTATGTAAATGTGACAAGACTAGGCATTGGCCTTTGGGGTGATCATATAACCAAACATTACATTGATACGTATGATTGGCAGTTGAGTCCTTATCCTTATTATCTTCAACCCTTCATTCTAATTGACGAATGATGTTCTTTCCTATTTCTAATTGGCATCCTCTATTTATTTTAATTGTTAGAGTGATCGTGTGTGGTTCCACCTCTAATAATGTTAGCATATTCTCCACATTTTTTATGTACCCATTCTGTCATCTTATTGATGTTTGCCTCAATTTCCTCTAGTGATTATAGTATCAACAAAGATGATTCCACCTCTGTGAAGTGAGTTGATTTCTCCTCTTCATGGACCTATGTGATTTTGAGATTTTGGTCCTATTGAGATTTTTCAACATTCTCCCATTTAGCTATTTCTCCTTCTTCTTTTGCTACTTGCTTGATAAGCTCTTGGAATTGATGGGTTTGTAGTTCGTATAATTGACCTAGGGCATACATCCCTAGGGTCTCCCTTATTTCATTACGGAGCCCATCCATGATGTGATACATTAGCCTTTCCTTGGAGAACCCATGGCTTGGGAATTTATTTAACAATGAATAGTATCTTTCTAAGGCCATGTCCAAGGGTTCATGTTTCCCTTGTTTCCACTCTTGGATTTGTCTCCTCAAGGTCAACACTCTTGTATAGGTTTGATATCTTTCATTGAATAGGTCTACCATGGTTAGCCAACGGTGAATTGATTGTGATTTTAATGACCTATACCATACTTTTGCTTGGCCGACAAGTGTCATAGGGAAGAGCTTAAGTCTTTGCCACCCATTATCAATGTTGTTCCATGCAAAATCATCGTAGAAGGCTTGTAAATGATGTTGTGGGTCTAAATTGTAGCCTTTTGAAAACTTGGGAAAGTTGTTTAAATCAAGCCTAGGTAGACGACTTTCCTTACAATGCTTGTGGGATATTCAAACAGCCTCTTGTATATGCATTAGGCTTTTAGTGGCCAACAAGGATTCATCGTCACTAGGTAGGTTATGAGTTTGTGAGTTGGGATGATGTTGTCTTGGTTCATGTTGGCGTTCTTGACTTTGCCCATGGGTTTGATTTTTATTTCTACATCGATCCCTTGAAAGATGATCATCTGTGTCATGACCTGACGTTGAAGGGGTAGAGGAAGAGAAAGAGCTGGAAGACTCGTCATAACTTTTGTAAGTCTCCCAATCATCTCTAGATAAACTTTAGTTGGTCATTGAGAAGGCCCTAACCCTTATGAGCCCCCTTGTTCTATGGGATGTCCCATCCTCACTAAAGGTGTTTGAGTTGGATGATAAAAATCCTTGAGTATTGTTGGGGTGTTCATGAACATGTGAAACTTGCATAAGATGGAGTACTCCAAACTTCTTCGTTGTCATATATTTCGTTAGTTCTGCAATGAATTGCCTCACTAGTTGTTGCGTTATCATAATCTTGTAAGAAAGACATTGTTGTAAATTGTGTGTGACGTAATTAAAATTAATTTCGTTTCTAAAAGATATATCATTAATACTTTATTACAGTGATCTTGTATGATATAACTAATATAGATAAGTAGCACTATCCATAGCAATGATGCCAGTGATGAGCGGTGAGGTACCCCTATGTTCAACCATACGAATACGAGCATGTACGCATAATTTGGTTGAACTCCACAAATGGACTAGTTGTGGCACCTAGATAGTTACACATTGATTGCAGTTCGCTACCTTCCCATGTGGACTAGTATTTACTTTATCACGTATGGTTTAGTCTAGAGTGAGGTGTATAATGTGATTCCTAATATTATGCTACTCCTAAAGAAAATAAATAACTTGATTAAACTAATAAGAAATAGGAAGTAAAGTCTAAACTAGCCTAAGGTAATGAGTATCCACCCTTAATCATCCATACGCATCTTGGACTTTGTGTACTACTTTAGGGATTACCAAGCACACATTACTTGAAGTACTACTAGATACACTACTGGGTTACAAAGTAGTGACACTTAAATGTTCATGATTAAGACATACTCATTTTGCATTTAGTAATAGAAATAGTAAATGACGATAAGAGAAATATTAACTAGGAAACAGTAAATAATCAACAACTAAAAAATTAAAAACTAAGTGAATGCTACAATGATGGAGTGATCTTGATCTTTATTGTCAGTTATGTGCGTGTCCAAGTACGTCACACTCGAGCAAAGGTTCCGTACAATTACAAACATCACACTGCGGGCATGCATTAGGAAAGAACTAAAACTAAATGAAAACTAACAAAAAGAGTCTACTCTAAAACTTATCCAAAAGACTCCCTTCTTGTGCATCCAAATGCCATATTTACAGGCCTAGATAGGAATCATGAAATCGTGTATTCGATATCGTTATCTAGGTTGTGATATCGCGTGCCTGATATCGAGGATCCAATATTAGGACCTGGAAAACCATGATTCATCATTGTTGGCACATTTGGCCATTTCATGGAACAGTTGGACTATCTTATCAAAAATTGGAACATCTTGGTGTTGGTACATTTTTGATTATTTAATGGAGTAGAATTTATGATTGAAAGCAGATTTCACTTATTGTTTGTTCTATATTGATTTAAGAGAGAGATGATCTACCCGTCCAAGAATTTTTACATTGAATTTTTAAAACAATGTATGGTTGAAACTATCGAAGTAAAAATGTAGCTTTAAGGTTGTGGGTTGATGGGTAAAACTGGAGAAGAGTGCTGATCAAAATCAAATGTAGATGATGAACATGATGTTAGCAATGAAGAAGAAGAAGAAGCGCTGAATGCCTTCAATTTGCACAATCTTGTTAGAAGACGGAATGATGAGTTTTCTTTGGAGTATGATGAAATCTCAGAGGTGTTAGAACCTACATGGGCTCAGGTTGATCCATGATGTGCACAATCATAGGAAGAATAAATGTAGCACTCTTCCCTGAACTAGTTTTAGCTATGCCTATCACATCTCTACCAGATAGCACAATAGGTAATGCTTGGCATTGTATGGGAGTGGGATTCTCGTAGCCTTGCTTGCTGATAACATTTATTAATGCTGTAAAAAATCTACAGTCATCGAATTTCTTGATGGGCTTGGGAACATCAAATCCAGAAAGCTTGATTCCCAGACTCTGCCGAAAAGCTTCAGTTTCCAAAATAGTCATGGCGGTAATAGAAGTGCTCTCCTCATAGAAATCCTTGTTGAAGGGATCGTACTCAATCTACGAATGATCTAGAGCAGGAATAGGCTCAATCTTCTTCTTATCATCGAGCACAACTAGATTATCATCGAAATCGTACTCGAGATGGCCCTGGGCAGCGTCAACGGCCTTGGCGGTAGCATAAACCTTCTGGTCAAAATCATATCCAGCATTCAAGGCATCCATTTCTTCCTGGATTCCCACCATGAACGCATCTAGCGGATCCACTTCTCCGTTGTCATCGTCGTCGTGGCCATCATTGTTGTTCTTGTCATCGCTGTCGTCGTAATCTGATTATTGATGTTGCTGAAACCCTTGGTGTACTCGATGTCGTCCAGGTCGTGACCTTCAAAGTGGTCGCCGGGGGCTCTGGACGGCGACGGCATGTACAGACGCCGCTGCAATTTCACGGATTCGAACCCTGGAATGGTAGAATCGCCCAAGGGACCCGACCTGTTTATGCCAGAACCCTCGTATCCAAACTTGCGCTTCCAAATTCCGACCCTCCCTGTTTCGCAGGCAAATTCGAGCGGAAATTTGGAAAGTGGATGAACAATTGCTGCTGCTGGTCGATCTCGCTGGATTGTGGATATTGATTCATGTGAATTCTTCAGTTGTTGGCCCTGCTGCATGCGTAGTTGTAGAAGCTTTGCGAGAGAAGCAACTGATCGAACAGGCGTCTGAATCCTGGACTGCTGTGATTAGCGCAACCAGAAACTCCCAAAATACGATTCCCTGGCCCTCTATATTGGTAATCTCAATGTCCATATTGCGCAGCTTGGATTTTTATATTACACCTTTGTTATGTTTTGTTATGTTTGATTCTCCGAATTCCACGTTACTTGTGGTTTTGGATACTGGCAGATATTTGTTCTAGGTGCCCCATGACTACAAACATTGTTCTTCCAATTTATCACTCAACTCTGGCAAACAGCGTGATTTACAAACACACCAGCCCATCAGTTAAGGGAGTAATCCACAGGTTTTCACCGTCGATGGTACAACCACTTCCATGGGCCTCGCTACTTGGACTAGGCCACATTATTTATAGGCCACGTGGCCCTAATATTCTCTTTATTTAAAAACAATACAACATTTATCTTGGGTTTTGATATAAATTATTTAATTGTTGATATAAGTTTGACAACCCTTGGTTGTGTACCAAGTAAGTATTAATATTGATTTAAAAATTTGCATATGCTAAGGAGTTATATTGGATAGTTATCCAATAGGACACTTGGCCACCATAGCTTTTATACAAAGGCCACTTGTCAACTACAACCTGTTTATCTCCACAATGGGCCACTTGTCAACTAAATGGGACACTTGTCAACTACAACTTTTTTATCTCCATGGTGACCACTTGGAAACTGAATGAAGACACTTGGTAAATGAATGAAGACACTTGGCAACTGAAGCTTTTTTGTCTCTATGGTGGTTATAACCACCCAAAATTTTTGTAACTTACCTAACTACCTATGAGACCCTATAAAAGGGCTTCAAGGGTAGGAAGGAAAAAACACACTGGAGGTCTCACATCACACTTTGAAAAAGACACAATTGAGGACTTGGAGCTCACACTTGGAGACACACTTTGGCTCTCGGGAAGAGCATTTGTAAAAGACATTGTGAAAGATTGCTTGTAAGATGACTTGCTAAAGAAAGGATTTGAGCCTCTTTGTCATAGTCTTGGGAGTTATGTTTTATTTTTATTTTGTTTAAATTGTTTAGCTAGTGGTTTAGATAGTATCATCCTTGGCAAGTAATTTTGGAATTTTTAGATTGCTCTTATTGTTCTTGTTGCCCGATAGAAAATTTCTATTAAAATTTTGCCATAGAAGCGCTTGTGTTTAAAAGCCTTAAGAGCATTTTAGTAGCAAATTTGATTATCGTGCAAAGTATAAGAACCGCTATTGGGATTGTTGTAAGAGAGCCTTTGCTTGTAGTCATGCCGTTGAACGATTCAATAGTCAAGAGGGTTCAGAAAATCTTTGGTATTTTGATGGAACCAGAATAGCTTCTTTTTATCTTTAAAGTGAATCTCCGTGGTATTTCAATCAGAAATTGTCAAGTCTTTTGAAGGTTCTGTTGAATGTAATTGTTGACATCCATTATCTAGCCAAAATGGAGTTTCGTACGTGCTAGTTTACATAGCAATTTTTTGGTAGCATAGTAGGATTGTCTTGAAGAAATTGCTTATTTGAGTCGTGGAAGTTTGAATAATTCATAGTTATTGAATTTGGGAGCACTTTATTACGAAGTGTTTACTCGTGTCATTTTATCTTGTTTAAATATTTGAGGTCCACACAAATCTGTTTTCTTTTCTGTCTATTTCCATCGAATCTTGCTCTATTTCTAGTTTTCTTGTGGAACTATCTCTTTCTTTGGGGGAAATTAGAAGTAGATTCGTGGAGTTGTGCTTAAATTTTTTTGCAAAATTTTATTTTTTACAAGTAGGTATTATAAGGACCACGTAGACTAGGCAATTGAACAAAATAGGAACTCTCAATAATTCATAGTACTTGGCAAAGTTGGCTGGATCTCTTTAAGATAACTCATTTGGAGTTTACATACAACGCAATCATTTCATTTTTCACAACCACACACCGCAACAGCACACACACATACTTACATTAACTATTGAGTTCATTTGGAGGTATCTAGGCCTTGGTGTTGCTAGAGACCAGCAACCACCTAAATCCTGTTCGAGGACACTCGTTGGCGGTCGCGTCCCAAACGGTCGCCAACAATCATCAAGTAAATAAGTCAAATACTTGATCAGAGAAAAGACCTTTCTTTTGACCTTGTAGTCCACCTAAGCCCTCAATTACACCTATGGTTAACAACCCTGTTCCCTCATCTTCCTCTGCATTAGACACCTTCGAGTCTCCTTCAAACCAAAATCTAGCTAAGATTCATACCATCATGCTTACTCATACTGTATTTGATTGGATTCATACTTGAAACCTTCCTAGGAAATTAGTCAATCTTGGAAGTCCTCTCATTTATTTACAGATTTCTGGGAATGAACCATGCAAGGCTCTTCTCAATTTAGGTTTTAGTGTCAATTTAATTTTTCATGAGATGTACACTACATGGAACTTGCCTCCTCTCAAGAAGAGCAACATAAGATTAGAATTGGTAGACTAGTCCATCACTATTCCATTGGGACTGGTAGAAGACATTGGAATCACTGTCTGTGGGTGGTCTTATTTTGCTAATTTCCTAGTGATCAAAGTGAAAAATTGCAAAGTGGATTTTCCAATCATCATTGGAAGGGCATGGTTGAGCATCATTGATGTAAGAATAGGCATCAGAAATCTTTCACTAGAAATATCCAAAGAAAATGTATTTAGAAAGATTAAGAAGAAGAGAGTTCCATGCATTGCGTACAACAATATAGGGTGTAATTGTGTGCAGAAACTCTGGGCCATAAAGTAAGCATCTATCTTTGCATGTAACCAGTGTGCACCAAAAGCAGAAATTCAAAGGTTTTTGCACATAGTAGCCACAAAATAGGAGCATACTCAATGGTTGATCACTGATTCTGAAAGTAGCACACTTTGCATGGGACCAAATGAGAGCTTGACATGTACATATGTTGCAGGCATGGATAAATTAGAGTAAGTTCATCACCAACTCTCTGATGATACAAATGATGATACCTACTAGGGAGAGTTGGAAGTTCCTGAAAGTTTCAACTAAGAGCCCCTTGAACTGAAAATGCTACTAGCCATAATGGAATATGTGTTGTTGAAAAATGGAAAGACGATCATAATCAATGCAAATCTTGCTCTAGAGTAGAAAAAGATGTTGTTGAAGGTAGTTGAAAAATGGTCAACAACTTTTGCTTGGTCATATCTTGAACTCACAGGAATTGATCCTAGGATATGCTAGCATTGCATCTACATTGATCTAGCCATGAAGCCAAAAAGATAGCCACAGAGGCGATTGAATCCCAAACTAAAGCAGATCATCAAGGAGGAAATTAAGCAACTCCTCAAGGTAGGGTTCATTTATACCATTGTAGATAGTGAGTGGGTTAGTCCACTTGTAATTGTGTTAAAGAAAGGAGGCAAGTGGTGGGTTTGTATCAATTTTTGGTCGCTGAATATGGCAACATTCAAAGATCATTTTCCATTGCCATTTGTTGATCAGGTGCTAGACACAATATTTGGGCATTGCTACTGCAACTTTCTAGATGGTTATAGTGGTAATAACCAAATTCAAATTGCACTAGAGGACTAAGCCAAGACAAAATTCATGAGTCCTTAGGGGACTTTTGCATATTGTAAGATGCCATTTAGTCTATTCAATGCTCTTGCTACATTTCAATGCTTGGTTCTGAGCATTTTTCAACAACAGATCGATAGTGGTGTGGAAGTCTTCATGGATGACTTCTCCACTTATGGAGCTATATTTGAATAAGCCCTGGACTGCCTTGAGCAAGTATTAAAATGATGTGTTGAAACCAACTTGCAGCTCAATTAGCAAAAAATTCACCTAATGGTCTAGGAGGGAATTGTATTGGGGCATAGAATATCACAAGCAGGAATTGAGGTAGACCTTGAAAAAATAAGGCTCATCGAAGGAATAACTCACAAACCAGAAACTATCAAAGATGTTTGATCATTCCTTGGACATGTTGGCTATTACCAACAATTCATAGAGAATTTTTCTAAGATTGCAAAGTCATTGATGGAGTCGACAAAGAAAGATTCTCCCTTTGTCTAGACCTCAGAATGTGAAAAATCATTCCAACAATTAAAGGAGAAACTTGTAGAAACTCCAATCCTACAAGCACCAGACTAGTCCAGACCATTTCATAACATGATGGATGCATCAAATTATGCCTTGGGAGCCATGCTTACATAGTTAGATGATAAGAAATGTCCATATTACATCCACTGCACTAGCTGAAGCATTGTGGGTGCACAACTAAACTACATCACTATAAAAAAAGTTGATAGCAGTGGTGTTTTCTCTAGAAATTTTCAAGAATTATGTGCTTGGATAAAAGGTGTTTGTACACATTGAAGATAGTGCCATCCACTTGCTAATGAACAAGCCAACAATGAGCCTCTGTGTCATACGGTGGCTAGTGATCTTGGAGGAATTTGATCTTACAATGGTAGATCAGAAGGACATTGAGAATGTGGTTGTTGATCACTTATCTTAGTTGCAATGGGATGACAAAGAGGAATAAAATTCACTATCTGACATGTTTCCTAATGAACTCCTCTTTACTGGGGCTATAATTGAACAATTTCCCAATGAGCCTAAATTGTATGATAACATTCTCATCTATCTTCTCATTCAGGAGATGCCACAAGGGTTGGACCACTAGAAGAAACAACAATTTCTTCACTAGGTAAAACACTTCATGGAGATCAACTGACCCCTCTACAAGGTGTGCACTGATGGCCTGGTTCATTGGTGTGTTCCTGATGCTGATCAACTGCACATTCTCCAAGATACTCATGAAGGTCCTTGTGGAGGACACTATGCTGGGAGATGCATAGCCATTAAAATCTTGATAGTAGGGTACAATTGGCCAACCATCTTTAGGAATGCTCACCATTACATCCACTCTTGTGAATGATGCCAATGAGATGGTGGAATGACTACTCGAGTGGAGGGACCTTAACAATGGATTTAACCACTAGAATCCTTTGACATTTGGGACATTAATTTCATGGGTCCCATCACGCCCATGTCAAATGAAAAGGCATACATCATAGTCACTATTGACTATTGTACAAAATGGGTAGAAGCAATAGCTGTCATTGACTGTACATCTTCTACTGCTGCTTGGTTTGTACAATAAAATGTTGTAAAGAGGTTTGGTGTGCCACATGAATTAATTTCTAATAATGGAACTCACTTTACAGGCACTAATTTTTGGAAGGTCATGCAACACTTCAGGGTTAAACACAAACTCACAACACCCTATCACCCCCAAGCCAATGGTCAAGCTAAGGTTACTAATAGGGAAATCACAAGAATTCCAACAAGAACTGTTAGCAAGTATAGAAAAGATTAGAGCACAAAACTCAATGATGCCCTTTGGGCCTACCACTTAACATAAAAACTTCCTATAAGCTACTCTCCCTACAAACTTGTGTATGGAAAATTACCAACACTTCCTATTCAATCCCAGCTCTGTACACTTTCAATAGCTTGTGACCTCGATCTTGACTTAAGTCTAGCACAAAAAGAAAGACTAATGAATCTTAACTTGCTAGAAAAAAATTGAGTGGTAGCCCTATCATCTAATGAGTTGCACAAGGCCTACAACAAAAAGCATCATGTCCTTAAAATTAGAAAAGACAAATTTCAACTAGGAGATAAGGTTCTCTACTAGAACCCCACACACGTACCTCAAAAAACTAAGTTCCAAACATTATGGGAAGGATCTTACATCATTTATGAAACTTTTCTTTCTAGGGCCATGATGATCTACAAACTTAAGAGTCCAAATAAGAAACAGCTAGTCAGAATCCAACAAATCAAACCTTTCCATGAGCATAAGCTAGCTAATATAACAAATGCGTCATTAGATGGACAACCACACTCCATATTTTGGATCTCCTTCTTTCAACTTAATTGTCGGGGAGATGGCCACCCATGCTAACCATATAAGCGCTTCTCAGTTTTTTAATTTCTTTTACACATTTTTCATTTTACAAGTTTTTGTTTTACACATTTTTTATTTTTACATCTTCTTGTTTTCATGTTATGAATCTTTTCTAATTTTTTTTACACCATCGTTAGTACATTTGCTATTTCTTGAATATTTTACACTTTCTTTTATTTTATTTTGGTGTGATTTTCTAAATTTTTGTTAATAAGTGCCAAGTATAGTGGTAATGCATTGATTGATGGTGGTATGTACTATTTTTTTATTTGATTGTTGGTGTTTGGTTTTTCATTTTGAATTTCATTATAGATGATTAGGACATGGTTTCTTTTTCATCTAATAGGTAGTGAGTCCACAACATCCATCCATCCACAAACTCTATGGTTTTCCTTGTTTTGGAAACGTGTAGTCCATTTTTCATTAATAAAACTCTAATAAATTTGTGACTTGGGTAGTCTTTGGAATTGGAAAGTATTCAAAGGTTTGAACATGGTGTTTCTTCAAGGGGATTCAGTATTCATTGTGCATTTTTGTTTTCCTGGGTGCACATGTGTTTTCATGGATTTCTTATCGTTCTACGTCAACCACTAAAAGGAAGTTGAATAAATCAATGCATATGTCTTTGCATGGTGTGGTTCTCATTAGAAAAAAAATGATGAGAATTCAAAGCACACCCCTTAGACAAATAAATGCATGTGTCTTTGCATGGTGTGGTTCCCATTTCAAAAAAGAAAGAAAGAATAATAGGAATTGAAAGCACACCCCTTAGATAGAATAAATGGGCTATAAGCGTTGGTTATGGGACTAGTCCCCTCTAACTAAGGCCCTTCCTCACTTCCTACTTCTCTTTTCTTCTTTAATAAGGAATGGTGGTTGTTCTCTGGAAGCACTCTTATGTCTTAGGGAATGGACTAGTCTTAGAATGGCGATGCGAAGTCACTGAATGTGGTTGGCTTTGGTCTTAACTAAGGATGGATCCTATCAAGTAATTTAACCATAAAATCCATAAGGGACTTCATGTAACCTTAATCAAGAACTCCATTTCACTCTCTCTCATCCATCTATGCTTTTCATGTCTCACCTCATTACCAGTTTCATGTTCTTGTTCAATGTCTTGGTTTGATGTGTTAGAATTCTTAGTTAGTTTCTTTCAGGTTTTTGTACTTAACCTTCTGTAACTATTAATCATCCATGGAGCCCATGGACTCTTTGGTTTGAAGTTATGCAATGGCATAAAAGGCCTGTGCCTACTTTGGGGAGGACCCACTTCAAATATTTTACCCTCTTCAAATATTTTATTGTTGTGAATTCTTACACCCTCTTCAAATATTTTCTTGTGTCAAACTCTTTCAAATTCAATGGACCACTTATCTATTTTACCCTGCTTGTTAGCCTTCTAGCTAATGCTACTCAAGGAATCAATCTATCACAATCACATCCTAGCCGAGTGTAACCACCAACGAGAGAAGGCATTTAATTGCTATGTGTTACACATTGCATACTAATTCATGATTATATCATGATTGTGGTGGGAAGCATGGACTAGAAGCATGACTATCTTCACCAACAATGATGCGGCAGTATCACACAATGAGGATCGTTTATGATTGTTGGATCTTCTCTCTCATGCTTTTGTTGCTAAGAGGTGTTGGATGTCGGTGTTGTTCAGGGTGTTCACTTCTCTTATCATGAACACCCAATTTTGTAAAAAGTTATAACTCTATAAACTTGGGCACTTAGAGTCTATTGTTCCATTTGAGTTTGTTTGTATGTTAGTCAATAATCCCATACCTACCCAATATTTTGTAAAGAACTTGTTCCACCTCTTCTACACTCGAGAACGAGTTTTCATTCAGTTGTGGGGGTATGATGAAACACGTTACTTCATCTTCTTTGACGTCAGGTATTCGACATCAGGGTCCAAATGCGACGTCAAGTATCTAACATCGAGGGGTATTTGCTGGCCTATAAATATAGCACCTAGGCTCTCGATTTGGTAGTTAGTTTTCAGTTTTCAATCAAAGTAGTGAAGTGCTTACAATTTATTTTCTTTAGAGTTAGAATATTTTCCAAGTGCCTACAGAAGGAGTCTAAGTGTGTATGGTTATTTGTTCAAACATTGATGTACGTGAGCGCAATAATGTGATGGGAATAAAAACAAACTATTTTGACAATCCTTGCAGCATTGAGAATAGATTAATATTTCTTTTAATGCACTTTACTTTAATGCATTTGAATTAAGCAATTACTTTCCAGCAATTAATGAACACAAGCACAACGAATTTGAGCATACATATAGTACTTGGTAACTCAACAACGCTTAACATTTGGTAGCCTAGTAGCACTATATGTGTTCAGGATGTGTCCAGGAAAGTGGGACAATTACTTGTGTTAGGCTGGCTAGGCATTAGATGAATTAGATCTTAAATTACTTGACCTTTCATTTTTGTTGTAGGCGATCAAATTTACAAAATATAAAATAAGAAAAATAATGTACCTCAATTACACTTAAACCATACCCTTGAGCCTCACAAGTGTAGTTGGGAAGACAATGAATGTTTTCAATGCCCATTTCACTTCTTAGAAGTGCTAGTGCACTAGAGAACTATAGGTCCATAGAATTCGATCGGATTGCACATAAAATTCTTAGTGATTTGTATGGTTGGGCATGGGGATACCTCATCGCTCATCAACCAATAAAAGAAGGTAATGTCCACCTCATTATTTTCTAAAATAAAATTATATCTCTTATGACATGTGATGCACATGATGATATTAACTTTATTTACATCAATTTTTATTCCAAAATGCTAACAAAATTCATTAAGGGTACTAAGCATTTGTTTAACCCTTTCACTAAATTTAAAATTAGGGAGAGGGTTCAAAAATTGAAATAATTTGACTATAGGTACATCTCAAGACATATAGCCAATATGATAAATTAGAGGAATTATAGAGATATAATAATGCCTCAAGTGTAATTGAAGTTGTCAACCCCTTACCTAACTAGAAAATAAGCTACCAAATTAAGTGCCCTATCACAACATTATCAAGGTAAAGTTCATACATAAATAGCAAAAACAAAGTAGGAGAAAGATAACATCCTTATTTTATACAAATAAAATTATTAAATCAAATTTTTATTACCCACTTATACCCTAGATGCATACATTTTGTAAAGCTTTTAGCTATTTGATAATATTGAAACTTAAACTAAAATTTTATTACATCTATATAAAATCAAATGATTAACTTGTGTAAAACACATATGTAGAAATAAATACTAAGTACAAAAAATATGTTTAATAGTCATGTCACTTGAACACTTCTTCTTTATACTTTAGAAGTGACATTAGTAGCTTGAATCTCATAGAATGATTCATTAGAGATTTGTCATTTTCTTTTAAAGAAATGTGTTCTACAATATTTAATTCTAATAATACATTTTTCTCGTTCTCTACTACTTGTAGCAAACACAATCAATATATTTTGTCTTCATGCTACAACTTGTACATCTTTGAGTTTTAATTTGGAAGTGTTGTGATCTCATTCTTACTTTGCTAATTAGTGCTCTCATGGATATTGAAATTATTGCATGTAGATATTATGCTTCATCATGCAATATTTGGTTCTAATAATACATTTTGCTCATTCTCTACTACTTGTAGCAAACACAATCAATATATTTTTTCTTCATGCTACCACTTGCACCATCTTTGAGTTTTAACTTGGAAGTGTTGTGATCTCATTCTTACTTTGCTAATTAGTGATTTCATGGATATTGAAATTATTACATGTAGATATTATGCTTCATCATGCCTACCACCTTTAACATCTTTCTAGTAAAAGTAAAGGTTTTTGATATTTATGCTACATTTTTCCTTCTCTCTAAAACTCTCGCTATAATAAGTTTACATATTTGTATAGAATTTATTATTATAAAAATATTTTCAATGCCCTATTTTTGTAGCCATAATCTTACTAAATGGAACTACCCTTATTGTTGAAATTTTTGAATGAGCTCTCCTAAGATCTTAGTGCTATTTTTATTATTTTAATAGAATGATAAGAACTAATACATTACTTTAGCTTCTAATGATAGCAAATTAGTTTATAATAAAAGTATTGCATATGGAACTTGAATTTTCACTTTGCATTTATCTAATAAGAATCATTTTTGAAATTTTTAATTTTCTTCTATGATTCCTAATTAACACTTAGGCCTGACACTATACTTTCATAAAGAATTATAGTTTGTACAATTGTTTGAAAAAATATCTTCAAATTATCTAAGTTTAGATATTATGATTGCTCTTCTACTCTTTATTGTATATCCAACATCCTAATTTTTTCTCCATAATGATGCCTAATAAATTTGCAAATAACTTACTAACCATGATCAATATGTAATTATTTAAGTATGATAGGTCTCCTTTCTAAAAAGCATAATAGCTCAGCTAATCATCCATTATTTGGTCAACACATTTTAAAGTCCTTCATTAAAAAATTTTGAAATATTCTCTAAACTATCCACTAAGGATAATCACTCAGAGTCACAATGCTTATCCTGTTAAGTGGGGAGGATCAGTGGCTGAGCGAAAGCTTAACCTCTTCGAGTGGTTGTGCCCAGGCTCAAACCCAGGTCTTCAACTTAAGAAATAAGCACATTACCATCCTTCCAAATGATGGTCCCTCTAAAATAACTATCTAGTATATTTTAATAAGATAAAATATAATCCTTTTGTATCTACAAAGTTTTCAAAAGATATATTTTCAATTCCTTCCATGACTTCATCATATGTAAGTTGTAAAATATTTGGAAGCATATAGCTAGTTATGTTATTTATCTCATTGTGAAATAGATTTTTATAGAATACTTTAATCTATCCAAATGAAGCATCATTATTTGGAAAGACTTTATTTCTAAAATATTTTCCAAAAATTTTGTAGAGCTTATTTTATTACTTGCATCATAATTTTTATGCTTTTAGAAACTTTCCTTTTTTTATAAAAGAAATTTTATGTAATCCTCATTTAAGGCTTTCTTATTACAAGAATTTATTATAACTATCCTTGCTTGTAGAGATTCTTCATTAAGCCACTTCTTACCTATAAAGTTTTGTTATATAGTAACATTTTTTGCAACCTATAGTAAAATATCTCCTAATCAAACTTCAATTTTTTTTTAACAAATTGGGTACCTCTTATTGAAAAGGTTTTTTTTAATCTACAAGTATAATATGTTTTGTTATTTTCTAGTGTTGCATATTTTTGTAATCCCTTCATTGAATGGAAAACCATAGAAAATCATGTAGAGACTCTATGAATTTACCACCAACCTAAAAGTCAATAATTTTTATACATTTTGAAGAATGGTTAGTAGTAAATTAATACATGAATATCTTCTTTCTTTTTCAAATTTAAACTTTGAGCTTGATGAAAATTTTTAAATTCCATTTAAAATTATAAGATTAAGGCCTTCTTTCCATTCTAACATGTACTTCCCTATTTGATGAGATAACAACATGTTGAAAACTCTTAAATTTTCTAAATTTCTTCATAACTTACTTTGAATGATCAAATCACATGCTTTAGAGAAGCCTACAAAGCAAATAAATATTTTCTTGTATGGACCTTTTACTCTATCAATGAAGTATTTTAAAGTGATGAGATGGTCTATGGTAGAATGTTACATCTAAATTTTTCTTGTGAAATTGTATGTATCTTATTTTATTTAATTCATCTTCCAAGTATAGAACATATTCTAGGAATTAGGCTAAAAGGTTACTAAAAATATTATTAATTATAGTCATTATATAATTATATTGTAAATGAGGGGAGGATTATTCGAACTAAAACTAGATAACTATATATACCAAAAGACATACAACCTTTACAAAACTTTTGTAAACCTTAAGTAAAACTTTTATAACTATGTACTATCCACTAAAATTAAACTTGTAACCTAGAGTCTACAAATCAAAAAGCTTACCAATAAGCTCATACTTCATTGTTATATTGCTAATGAGAGGTGGCCCAAGGGGTTAGCTCATTCTTTGACAAGAATTTATAAGTAAAAGATTATTAGTTTAAGATATATTTGAGACACCATTATATTTTCTTTATAATTCTTCTAATATATCAAGTTCACTATATATCTTGGGATGTACCTATAGTCAAATTATTTTGGCTTCTAACATCCATTAATTTCATAATCATTTAAATCTTTTTCACTTTCCTTTTAAAAAAGTATAAATAACTTACTGATGCACCATTCCTTTTTTTAACCTCATTTGTGTAATTGAATTTAATTTCTTTCAAATGAAAATTCATACACTAATGATTTTTCCTATTTAAGCATATCTCCATATAAGTTATTTACATTATTAACTTTTCTTGGTGGTAGTCTTTGTATACCTTGCATTATGTCATCAAAAGAAATGAACAATGTACTATGATTGTCAAAAAACTTTTCCATTATGTTATTGTTATGAAATAAAACCTGTTAAAAAATTTTAAATAGATATGAAGCATGGTTTGTTATTGTCTTCAAATTAAAAATGTCCAAATTCTTTCTCTATCATTTGTAATATACTAGACTTATCTTTATGTAACAAATTGACCCTTCTTAGCCTGAATTAGATTTTTATATAACTTGAATCTTTAGTGACTTCTAAGTCTTCAACAAAATTCTAACTATATTACATTCTTCATCATACCAAATTTTTTATTGTTAACATTTTGAAATTTAGAAATATTGAGGATTGTAAGTAGAGGTTTTGTAAGACTCACATTTGGATTCTAGATCCTCTAAATTTCATTTTGAAAATCTTGATTTTTTTAGTTATTTTAAAATGATGTTGCTTCTTGGAATATCTAATGTGTTGTGTATCTATTAATAACATAAAGTATAAAGAGCAATGACAAGATTAAATTATTTCTTCAACTACATTGATGTTACTAACATTCTCATGACTAGAACAGAAAAAAAATTAATTCTAGAGCACCCTTATAGTCTTAGGAAAGTGAAGCTACTTGAATTTGAATATTTATAGATGTCATTTAGAATACCTAGCCCGTATCCCCAATGTAACAAATGTTTTCTTTTATATTTGAGCTACTTATCTTCAAATTCCATATTGTACTTTTCTCATATTTTAAAAAACCTTGAGGATTCGACTAACTAATAAGAATCTAAACATACTAATTCTAATATTAAAGTCAACACAAAGATAAGAACACACATGTAAGCTATGTGGTTAAAGAGAGTTGAGGATGAACATGTTTTTCTTAGTTACACTTAGATTGAACATTTGAAACAAAAATATAATATTATAGCAAAAGGTCTATAGGATTTTTTCTTGTTACATTCCATGTTAGTTAGCCACAGTGGCAAGTTGTTATTTAACTTTCATGATACAAATGTAAGGCTATGTCAATATTGCAACTTATCTTTCAAATTTTTTCATAACCACCATCCACATGTTACCTAAAAATCTTAGTGTTAAAGGAAAAAATGAAATTTAAAATGCTTTTATAAAAGTCTCTAGTTGATAAAATGGTTGAAATTTTTATTAAGATAAAATATTTTTGCTTCTAATAACAAATTGTTCAATGTTGAAAAAAAAAGTTAGTTCATTGCTAAGAAGAATGAAATAATTTTTGATGCTAAAAATAGAATTTTCAATACTTTGATACATTGTCGAGAAGATAAAAACATTGAGCAAATCATTGAAAAAAAATTTGAACTATTGAGAAAAATAAAAGCAATACAAATTTTCCATGTTGAAAACATATCTACACTACTGGAAATATGAAGCAACAAATATGTTTCTTGGTAAAAAGGGATTTAGCCACTATAAACCTTTCTGTTGAAAATTTCTTTTGGTAAAAGAAAAAGGTCTTCAATTTTTCTACTAAAGAAAAAGTTTTGTAAAAACAATTAATGTAAATAATGGTGTACAATTATATTTTTCTTTTTCTTTAATTCAAGAGCAATGCTTTCTAAGTGGGCCAACATGGTTTGGACAATATCTCCAGCTAGCATTGAATGAATATTTCAAAAGATAAGGTTAGGTATATAATATCTATTCAATAGATCCTTTAAATCTTTACCTATAATAAAAATTTAGTTTTAGTTTCAATTTTTTTCATTTGTCTAGTAATGTTTATACTAAAGGATTGAAAAAGAAAATCTCATTATAAACCTTTTTCTAAAATACTAAAAATAAAAATAATTTTAAAATAAAATTAACATCATTCCATATACCATTTAATGTAACAACCCTAGTGGTTTTTAGAATTATTCCTCTTGATTCAAAATTTGTATTCTTTTCGCAACAATGTTGTAGGTCCTCTACGTGTTATGAAAATATAATATACTAGGTGAATTTGAACAATGCCAATGGTGGTGGCTAAGATGAGCTATTACATTTGATAGTGGAATTAATAAATAGGTGGTACTATAGTAGTATTATTATATTATTTTCCTTTTATATTATTCCAGTTGCACAATGAGAGTATATGGTTAGTAAAATGGCATTGATGGATAAAATTCATGAATAATAAAAAAAAGAAATTCTTCAACGAGTATCAGTCCTCAAAGAGAAGATTGAGGAAAAAAAGAGACTAGTACTACTTCAAATAATAATGAATAGATTTTTGCTGAAATTAGCATAAATTAAAGCTAAGGTGGAGAAAAATAAAGATGAATCTAATGTTAAAGAAATAGAAACAAAGACTAGATTTGCAATTGTAGAAGCTTTGAAAGAATAAGATGAAAAAGGGCAAACATTTTGTAGGTATCCCAGAGATAGAGGGTAAAACAAATAAAACTTTATTAAAGAAAGTTGAAAAATTTATAGATGATATGCATATAGCTTATCCAAAAATTGATAAAGTGTTTAGGGTTCGAGGTGAACAATGTGAAAAGCCCAACTTGTAATTGTTAAACCTCATGATGTAGAAGATAGAGTACATATTTGGAGACACTGAAGCCACATGAAGTAAAGTGAGAACATGAAAAGAGTTTGGATAAATAAGGATCTTACTCAAAAGCAACTTGCAAAAAGGGTTGAATAATGGAAAAAAGCTAAAGTAGCTCATGAATAGTGTTTTGTAGCATACCTAAATGTTAATAACATGGTAGTCATTACGAATAAGCAGTATTCCAAACATTATTCAAAAAACATATAGGTCCTTTAAGGTGTGGATTCCTTAACATTGATGGTGGAATTGCAAATAAAACTATTTCTTTGAATATTAGTAGCTTTTTTGATAGCTTTGTTATTTTTGGTTTTGTTGAAACTTGGGAAGATGTTGGTTTTATAGATTTTGTAGTTCACAGATTTATTAAATTTGTTCCAAAAAATATAAGAGTAGGGTGAATAGGAAAATCTTTTTGGGGTGTTTGTGAGGAAATCTCTTGAAATTTTTGTGCTTTTAGAAAAAACTGATGATCATAAACGATATATTTGGCCAAAAATCTTATGTTAGCATGGTTGTGCTTTCCTTATCATATACTATTTTTCTCCTATAGATGCAACATTGTATGATTATATAGAGTTGTCTCATGATCATTCTTTTGAGTTCTTAAGTAAAGCTATTGTAGAATTTGCAGCAAAATACTTGGTATTTATTTGTGATGAGTGGTGAGGTACCCCTACACTCAACCATACAAATACGAGCGTTTCACGCACGATCTGGTCGAACTCCATAGACGGGCTAGTTGTGGTATCTAGACAGTTATCCTTAGGTTGCAGTTCACTGTCTTCCCACCTGGACTAGTGTTAACTTTATCACATATGGTTAATCTAGAGTGAGATGTATGATGTGTTTCTATGCTAATGCTACTCCTAAAGGAAATGGAAGATAATATTAACCAAGCTAAGAGAGAAAGGGTGAGAGAGAATCTAAGCTAGCCTAAGCACGATGAGCATCCGTTCCTCAATCATTTGTACACATCTTGAACTTCGTGCATGACTACCACTGGGATTACCAAGCATAGATCCTAGGTATGCTACTAGGTTACCAAGTAGTCACACTTAAATGCTCGTAATAAAGTCATACTCATTTTGCATTTAATAGGACTTTAGGGTAAAGAGATATTAACTAAGAAAGTAGTAAATAATAATTAAATAAATAATTAAGCTAAGTGAATGCTGCAATGATGACATAATCTTGATCTTTATTTCTGATCATGTGCATGTCCAAGTACGTCACACTCGAATAAGGATGCCATACAATTACAATCACCACACTACGGGCATGCATTGGAAGAAAGGATTGAGAGGAAAAACTACTTTAAAAGAAAATCTAAAACTAAGTACTAATTGAAAAAACTGCCTATCGAATTTTTCTATCTCTTATTTATAGATGAGTAGATAGGCCATGATATTGCGTACGCGATATCATGGTTAACTAAATGGCGACTCATCATACCCCCATGACTGAATGAAAAGTCGTCCTTGAGTTATAGTGAGAACAAGCTCCATTGATTACAAAATGAATAGGTACGAGATTATTGGATGATGACAATGGGTTTATGCCGTAGTGTGGAGTCAAAACAAAATTGAGACACAACACAAAGAATGTGCTACAGTTACAAAATTGGTGGAACTTATGTAGTTCCTGGTGGTGGTGGCTTCTCGATAGGTGCTTTCCCTTTGTCTTGTGCTCCAGGTCTTGGGGCTTGATGACGTTGAAGTATGGCTTGGAGTTTCTCCTCTTTGGTCTGGGGATCTTGTGCTGTCCATGCTAATGTTCCAATGCTTGATGGAGTCGGCACTTCCCATGGGTAGGGTAGTTGTGGAAACATTTGATTTGCCTTAACATACCAGGCCGCAAATACCCGTTGTTCCTCCTCGTAGGCTCTAGCTCTGTCTCTGTATTCTTGAAAATCCACAAGCCATAGAGCCAAGTCTATTGCGACACATTTTTGGCCTTGGTAGCTTGCCTTCACCACCTTAAGTTCACAATTTGAAATCTCTAGTTTTTGCAATATCTTATTGCGTTCTGCAAATTCTATTTCATATTTGATGTAGGTGGTAGCTACCTGTTGCTCGAGCTCTGTTCTTGGGTGCCCTGCTGTTAACATGGCAAGGTTGGCATACCGCAAGTTTGCCAACTCCATGTATTCTGTAAGATCTTGGATTTGTAGGTCTCGATTTTTAACTACCGCCTGGTGGAAAAATGCATATGTGTCCAATATGGCCCACGAGTTAGTGTGTGGAGCACTGATAGCATTGATGTGGGCCTTGGCCATATGGATCTCCTTCTCAAGGATCTATTTGTACATCCCCACCTGGTCCCAGAAGTGCTCCTTTAACTTTTTATGCCATTTAGCCTTATTTTTCCATGCACTTATTTCGATAGCTGTCTTTTGATAGATTGCGTGTACCTCCTCCATTGAGAGGGTTCGATTCTCCTTGGCTAAATAGCTCATGTCTTGGTTAACCTGCACGAATTGTTCTCGCAATTGATAGAAATGTTCTTTGAGAACATTCTTTTACTTCTCCACAGTGGTCAACCGAAGGTTGTTAGCAATAAGCTACTTGTTTTCCTCTTATAAGGCCTTGAGTGCCTTGATATGCGCATGAGTTTGCGCCTGTGCTCCAGAGGCATCCGAAACAACCTTCTCTTTTCCTTCTGCCACCTTCTTATTCTTCGTTAGTAGTTTGGTTAGTTGCTCAGTTTTGAAACTGTCTAGTTGGTATGTAGGAAAATATTGTAAATGGTCTTGTTGCATTGCATGTAGGGCCATGAGCTTTTCTTGCAATTTATGCACCTCTGCTTCAGCATGCTCGACCCTCACCTTTGTTAAGACTAGCTTCTCCTTAGTGGAAATGAGGTCTGATTGAATTGTTGTAACATCTTGAGGGATGTCAAATGGGGACGTCATTACTTGTCCTATTTGTAGCAATCGATCAAGCACATCCTCATGTTCCGTAGGAGTCATTGAGGTTCTGGCCAAGGTTTGAGCATCCCGTGCTCCTGTGAGATCTGTCGATGGCACAACAGGTACATTAAATGATTCTTTAATGTGATCTATGATGACTTTTGTGGCTCCCGCTACATCCTAGTCTTATAGGACCACCATTGTGGCCCCTTCACCAGTTTCTAATTGCACTTGGAAAGATGCAGCGTTTCCTGAGATCTGTTCTGACCAAGTACTTTCTCCTCCTCTAGTATGGATGGACACTTCACCCCTTGCACGATCCAAAGAAATCGTGGGCTGTATGGCATCGTCAATGACGCAGAAGAGATTTGCATCATCACAACTTCCCCAACTGACCATCTTAGTGATGGCTCATCGACGGTTTGTAATCTTGTGGTCGTAGTTGATCCTAGCCCGTGCTAGGCCCTACTTCTTGTTGTTGGCTGGGTCCCAGGCTTGGAAGTTGGCTAGGCCCTACAAGTTAAGTTGTAGTTGGTCCAGCTGTTTATTCTTTTTCTTGTTTTGGTCCTAGCATCTCACCAGTGATTTTTCTTTAAGCTGGTGGCTTTAATAATTCAGCATATGAAGCATTCTGGGAAGACATCATTAGTGTATCCTCTGATACCAGCATGCTGGCACAACTTCCTAATAAGACAAGGGAAGGGTAAGGCAAGTTTCCTTGTCTTCTGTTCTTCAAACCGCCTTAGGATCTCCGTGAAATATAGATGAGGTAGGTTAGCATTAACCTTTCCCATCAGCACTACACATCCCCTTACTACATATGTTGAAATCCTTTTTAGGCCCTTCATGGGGAAGATGTGATACGTTCCAATTTTGAAATAGATCCTTTCTTCCGTCGTCAACTCTCCAAATGTCTCATCCCTGCTATATGCCCTTTCCAACCAAACTTGTTACACATCAGGGTCTGAATGGGTAGACAACTGAGAAACCTTGGGCCCTATATTCAAAAGGTTTAATACTTCTCAAATGGCTTGCACAAAGAAATCGACTGTCACACCACCAATGTTAACGGTGATGCCTTTTTCTCTGTTGTGCTAAAACGGTATGTTTCCCCTAGGTACCAAGCACTGCTTGTAAATAGGATAGGCCATAAGGGAGACCCTTTGAGGTGATCCCTAACAGCCTCAGGAGTGAACTCTATGAAAGATTCAAAATTTAATTCCAAAATCACCACAGTGAATGTGGACCTTTCGTGGATAGCCTGAACACAATCCTGGGGCAATGTGAGATGGTGTCCCTATTCAAGTGTTGCAGCAGCTCCTTTTTCTACCTACCCAGACTGTATAGTGGCATGGTCTTCTTGATGAATGCTAAATGATTGTTCCTCCTACTCTACATGTTGTCCAGTAGGGTCTTGTTCTTCGCCTCTCCTAGGTTGTTTGCTTCCACCTTGAGCAGGACCTTCCTATTGTTCACGTTTCAGGGCCATCTGCAATCACATGGGCCAAGCGTTAGTAAGGTTGTTTCTAAAGTTAAGTTATACCTTACTGCTTGTCTTAATTAATTTATTTTATCTCTATGTGATGTGTCTGGAAAGATTATAATAGTGAGTCCTCTTTACTTAGGTGGTTTCCAATTTTAGTTTCTCGGTAAACCTATAGGGGTGAAATTATTTTTGGCACATTTATCCTTAATGTTAGAACTAATTACCCTTGATAATGTCCTTTGGGCAATGAAAAATTCCAAAAAAAATTTACACTATTCGACGTATGTCCCTCCCCCATGACTAAGTTGAACACTCTGGGTTCAAGTAGGTTCAAACGGAATAAAAATCGGAGTACCAGCAAGTGAGATATAGGTAGAAAAGCAAGGGTCTCACTCTCGCAAGTCGTAGAGAAAAATTCAAAAAATTCCCCTACGTGAATTGTGAAAAATGATGTTAAGTGTTCCGAGGGGGGGGTGTGTGTGTGTGTACCTATTTATAATTGGATGGGATGCGATATCGTGACTCTAGTGATGTTTAGGCCAAGGGAAAAATACCGAATTTTGAAGGTTTTTTTGGAATAAAAAATGGAAATTAAGGACATGTGGACACATGTTAAAGGATCTAGGGTAATTTAATTAGTTCAAAAGGCACAAATAACTATGATGGTGTGGAATTTATCAATAAGGACCTCGGATGGGAGAAAAAGGCTATGTGATGGTTCATAGAAACGTTGAATCAGAGGGATAGTATTAAGGGAAAGAAAATCATTGGCCATATGCTAAAGGTAATAGATGGTGTGTGAGAGTTGTGTTATGAGTGAAAATTACAGAAATTACTCAAGTGGGTCCTCCCCAAAGTAGGTTCCAACCTATAATGCCCTTGCATAACCACACTTAAAAGTGTCCGTGGGCACTCGAAGGGTTAAATGTAATCCACATTGGTTCCACAAAACACACACATGTAAATATCACCAGAATGAGGTAAGAACTCTACGTTACACACGACACGAGCTACAATTACATGAACAGTAAGATGAGACGAGCTATAGAAGGGATTATAGAGATTGGGACATGAGGTAATTGACCCAGGGCACAATGAATCCTGCGTGTAAAGCATGATTAATGTGTCATTAACTTGTCGTTCCAAGATCAGGACCAAGTCCATTCCTCTTATCAGTGACACTACATTGTTTCATCCCATGATGAGCAACTATGAGAGTACAAGAACAACAAGGCATACGATCACTTGGCATTTTGTTCAAGGGAGGAGTAATTTTTGTTTTGTGGCACTTCCTTTGTTTTATT